>JACXGI010009768.1:0-29408 GCA_016801175.1 Esox masquinongy | reverse complement strand
GCAACTCACGAGTCTACATTCCGTTTGGATTTCCTGTGTACCGACTCGCGGCCCGTCCCCGACTACTCTGCCAACTCCCTGCCTGTGCTTCTGTTGCCAGCCCGTGTGTCGACCTTCTGCCCGTTCCTGACTACTCTGCCTGCTACCTGTCTGTACTCCCGCCGTCCGCCCGTGTACCGACCTGCTGCCTTTCCTCGACTGCTCTGTCTGCCACCGGTCCCCTTGCCCGACTCCGATTCCCCTACCTGTCTCTTTCCCCCTGCCCCTCCTCTCCGCGACTGGGTCCTCGCTCCCGACCTTGATAGGTTTGGTCCCTTTTGCTTCCCCCACCCCCCACACACATACATACATAATACATAGAGATTCTATATTATAGGGACCAGAGGAGATAGGCAATTGCAGTAGGCCAGTGCTATTAAGGGTTCATAACCAGCCCAAACATAGATACTCTTAAACCTAACCTAGCCAGTGCCACAGCTCTAGCCCTGAAGACCCTAGGAAACTACTTCTTTATTATGAACTCGGTACTAAGGAACTACTCATTTTCTTTTTAAATTAGAAAGGAATATATTAAATTAGAATTATTCTGCCTATGGCTGTTTTTAACTTGTGCCCCCTTCTTTTTAAGATCACAGATGATCTTCAGACCAATCCTAACAAAAGTTATCAGATGGATTTTGGTTCTGCAAAACCGTTTGTCCATCACAGCCAATCGAATATGGCGATGAGACTGCCAAACAGGAAGTGAGGGCGTATCTCACCAAGCGTTTGTCTCATAGTCACCAAACTTGGTACACATGGGTGGAAGGAGGAGCAGAGGAGGCCTACAATAGTCGGCACTAATCGGACATGTGGGGGCACTATACAAGAAGTAAATTGGAAGTTGGTAGTGCAAACCATGTGACCGCCAAAAGCCAATGAAATTCAAGCTATGAATCACAGACTTTAGAAATGCTTGATCGCCATCAAACTTGATCAGAATAAGCTCCTATAGGCCCCCAACAACAAGTAAAAATATTGACGAGATCAACTATTAGGGGGTAAACAATATTTCCTCTTGCACCTATGAGTAGTGCCATCTTTGTTTCCTGGTATTGTGAATAGATTAAAACAAAACTAAAAGTCCTAAGCCGTTTGTCCCATTTCCACGAAACATCACATATATCGATCATTACTAAAAGAAAATTGGATATTTCAAACACAGCAGATGTCATAATGATGATGTCGTATGTTAACAACTTCCTGCATCCTACAGTTTCACAGGATGTGAAAGCATATCTCCACAACTGTATGTCCAATTCTCACCATATTTGGTACGCATCATTGGTATGACAAGATAACAATACTTGCAGTGTGGCGCCAATTGGCCATTGGGGGGCGCTACAGTGTATGGTCAAACTTGAGATTTTCAATTAGCGATATCTCCGTGCTCCTTAGAGCTGAAGTCACAAAACTCATCTGAAATGGTGCTGCTTGTTGAGCCAAACAAAATTGCCTCTTGCATCCATGAACTCCGTCATCTTCGTTTCTGTGAATTTTGAATAGACTACATCGAAACTTAAACGAATTAGTCCTAGGCCATTGGTCGGATTTTGACAAAACTTCAATGGAATCACCTTTTGGCCATGTACATATACAGCTATGAAAAAAGTTGGAATTTCATACCATAGTGCCCACCAATATGCCAGTCAATTTAAGAATCATGCGTTTTACATTCACATTGGTATGTGAATGGCCTAAAAGGCCAAAAACGCCTATAAGGCTTACAAGGCATAAATGACCTAGAAGGCCTATGAGACCTAAATGGCTTTTAAGTCTTAAAGGCATTCACAGGCCATACAACCTATCAGGCCTATAAGACCTATACAACGTAAATGGGTTAAAAGGCATATATGATCTAAAAAGGCATTTAACGACTTTAAGCGGCTGAAAGGCCTATAAAGCCTTTACGCCAATTTCGGAGACCTTAAGATCAACTCATACACAGTTATATGCCTACACACACTAATAGCTTAATAAGTATGTGTCTATTCTTACGGAAAAGAGATTAGGGCTAAAATCTCATTGTGGCAGTCATGCTTTGACCTGAAAATTAGCTGAATGATGCCATTGTGGACATTATCTTAAACATTAAGAATTTTGATGAGGTGTCAAGTGGGTGACATCAAGCTGACTGACAAGTTGTCACCAACAGCATTGTAGATAATGATGGAGCATATGGGGCACTAACCTGATACTTATTTAGTTTAAAGGCCTTTGACCAACAAAACACTTCCCCAATATTTTTTTGTGGGTGCTTCAGTGCATCATGAAACCTGAGATTTTTAAATAACCATATCTTTGAACACCTTTGACCTACAGTCACCAAATGTATTTCAAAGTGTTTATCATATTCTAATTACACAAAATATGCACGTGTTGGACACAGACCACTGTATGTGGTCCATAAACCACTGTATGTGTCTAGAAACATCGACCAACTGTATAATCTCTTTTATCTGTATAATCACTTTATGGTTTGTTATACTGTTTCTAATAATATTTACAATATTAACTCTTATATCACTTCAAGCACAATAGCACAAAGAACCAGAATCAGAAACAAATTTATTACCAAGTAGGTTTTCACATACAAGGAACTCGCTTTGGTCTCACGATGCATAACAATAGTCTACACTGCCTGATCAAAAAAACATCACAGTTTGGTCTTAAATAAGGAGATACTTAAGAGCCTATGATTGAATAATTACTGCAATGATGTTTCAGCTGGTTACCATTATTTTTTCCCAAACTTATGCAGTGAGTAGCTTCTCATTTCTTAAACAACCTTGTTGGAAGACGTATCCCGTGGTCGTGGAAAAAATGTTACTGTGTTTCAGAAGGTTGAAATTACTGGCCTGCATCAAGCAAAGAAAACAACTAAGGAGATTGCTGAAATTACTGGAATTGGGTTAAGAAATGTCAAACGCATTATTAGAACCTGGAAGAATAGTGGTGAACTGTCAACTTTGAACCATTAAGTTGGAGTCTGGAGCAATGGAGAAAGGTTGTGTGGTCAAATGAGTCCAGATTTAGCCTATTCCAGAGCAATGGGTGTGTCAGGGTAAGAAGGGGAGCGCATGAAGAAATTAACCCATCATGCGTAGTGCCCACTGTACAAGCCTCTGGAGGCAGTGTCATGATCTGGGGTTGCTTCAAGTGGTCAGGTCTAAACTCAGCAACTTTATTTGGCAATAAAATGAAGTCAGCTGAGTACCTGAATGTACTGAATGACCAGGTTATCCCATCAATTTTTTTTTTCTTCCCCGATGCCACAGGCACATTCCAGGACAACAATGCCAGAATTCCCCAGGCACAAATTGAGCAAGATTGGTTCAGGGAGCATGAGAAATCATTTTAACACATTAATTGGCCACCACAGGGTCCTGACTTTGCCCTACTGAAAGTGTTTGGGATGTGCTGGAGAAGACTTTAAGGAGTGGTTTGCCTCTCCCGTTGTCAATACAAGATCTCAGTCAAAAATGTATGCCTCTCTGGACAGAATTAAGTGATGTGACTTTGCATAAGTCTGTTGAAAAAATGTCACTGCGAATGCACGCCGTAAACAAAGCTAAAGGCGGGCCAGTGAAAATATTAGTATGTGCAACTTTTTTGGGGGCCAGTCAATGTATTTCTCAAGTCCCCTCATGAAAGACATTTGAATAGCACACACCCAATCTGGTCAACTGACATAAATGTTCCTCTAAGTGCTAACAGCTATGCGTTGAACATGATCAGATCAAGTTGCCACGGTGACTCTGGACTGCTTCGCTCCGCCAATAGGCCAATGCTTCTAGCGCCACCTACCGATTAGATTTTCAAAAGCTAATAACTTTTACCCCAATTGTGGTACAGACATACAACTGGTATTATATGATGTGGAAACAGGTGCGGTACAACTTTGCAAAAGGCTGTTTTCATTTCCACTATGACAAGATAAGGACATGTGCAGTGTGTGGCGCCAATTGGACATTTGGGGGCGCTGTTCCAGAAAATCACATTAAATGGTCATTAATCCTGAACACAAACAGGCCTATACAACCTATCAGGCCTATCCTCTTATGGCATTCTTACTGTTTGGACCCCTTAATTGCTGCTTGCAGCTATATTTATTATTATTTGGGGTTCTCCGGTAGGAGAAACTCTATTGTTATTGTTAGTATTAATATTAGGGGTTCTCCGGTAGGAGAAATCCTATTGTTATTGATAGTATTATTATTATTAGGGGTTGTCCGGTAGGAGAAACCCTATTGTCATTGTTAGTATTATTATAATTATTAGGGGCTCCCCGGTAGGAGAAACCCTATTGTTATTAATAGTATTATTATTATTAGGGGTTCTCCGGTAGGAGAAACCCTGTTGTTATTGTTAGAATCATTAGGGGTTCTCAGGTAGGAGAAACCCTATTGTTATTGTTAGTATTATTATTATTAGGGGTTCTCTGGTAGGAGAAACACTATTGTTATTGTTAGCATTATTATTTTTATCCTACCGGAGAACCCCTATTATTATTGTTATTATTATTATTATTACTATTACTATGGGTTCTCCGGTAGGAGAAACCCTATTGTTAGTATTATTATTAGGGGATCTCCGGTAGGAGAAACACTATTGTTATTGTTAGTAATATTATTATTATTAATAGGGGTTCTCCGGTAGGAAAAACCCTATTGTTACTGTTAGAATTATTTTTTTCCTTGAAACTGCTGAATAACTCAAGTCTTTGGTTAAAAATGATATACATTGGACCACTGAACATATAGACCACCTATACCTACCACAAAGAGACGTGACCCGATTGATCCATTGGGGGCGCCACAGGCCACGCCCAAATTAAAATTTTTCACACATTTAGCCTAGTTTATACAATTCTTAAAATTTTCTCCACAGGTTGCATTGGGAAAGTGCATGGAAAGGCTATGATTTTCACCTTATAATGATTCATGGCTAATCTGGTGCGAGAATTCAGTGCCCAGATAAAGCCCCGCCTCCATGCCAATAGAGGCTCAAAACTTGGTTTTGAGAAAACATGACTTGAACGAAGGTGGGAAGAAATTGTAATCATAAGAAGCTAACGTGGAAAAAACGTGTTTGAACAAAGACATTTTAAGATTGGTCGCGAAAATCCATTTAATGATTTTAGCATACCTTTTTCCACGCTTGAATCTATTTTTTTCATACGATTGAATTTAGTTTTTTCATACTATGAAATATTTCAGTTACGTTTTTCTTTTCTTACAGCCAATACATTTGAGCTCAATTTGGCTCCATACACGTATACCTACAATCAAAGAGACCCGACCCGATTCCTTCACAGGTGTCGCCACAGGCCATGCCCACATTCTGTTCCACCTCGATTGACCTAGAATGCTGATTCTTTGTGTACAGCATGAGAAATACCTCATTGCTCATGCTGAACAAAAAAACCTCAAGAACCCATAAAATCCACCATCTTGGATTTTACTGCACCGTGGAAATTTGGCAAAACATATATAAAATAACTTAAAATTAACAATAAGTCCGATTGACCTGCCCTTTGGCAAACTGGTGTCTCATACATGCCTCCCTATAGGTTGATAAGGAATAAGAGATACATTGCAAGATGGCGGACAAAATGGCTGACAACTTTAAAAGAAATGCATCCATACACTTCATGTGTGCATTACATGATGGCAAAATGATATAAATTGGACAATTGAAAATACAGACCACGTCTACCTACCTCAAAGATACCCGACCCGATTCCTCCACAGTGGGCGCCACAGGCCACACCTTAATGCATTTTTTCCACAATTATGCCATTTCCACCCTGATTGACCTAGAATGCTGATTCTTTGTGTACATGCCTCATTCCCTAAGGGGTACAACTATGCCTCAAGGACCCATCATGTCTGCCATCTTGAATATTTCGTATAGTGAACATTTCTTGAAACCTATAAAAATCTACATAAAATCTACCTGGCAGTCGGCAACGATGTGTCTTATACATGTCTCCCGATAGGGTGTTCACAGTTACAAGATAAAATACAAGATGGTGGACAAAATGGTTGACCAGTGTAAAACAAATGCATGAGTAAACTTCATGTGTACATTATATTAGGGCACAATGAAAATATAGACCATGTATACCTTCCACACAGACACCGGACCTGATTCCTCCACGGGGGCGCCACAGGCCACAACCTAATTAACTTTTTTCACAATGACACAATTTGCACACCGATTGACCTAGAATGCTGATTCATTGTCCACATGTCTAATTCCTCAGGAGGTGCAACACTGCATCAAGAACCAATCATGTCCGACATCTTGGATATTTTGTACAGTGAACATCATATGAAAACTATAAAAATGTACTCAAAATCAACAGCAACTTGGATTATCCTGGCAATCGGCATACCTGCGTCTTATACATGTCTCCCTATAGGGTGGTAAAGGCTAAGAGATATATTACAAGATGGTGGACAAAATGGCTGACCAGTGTAAAACATATGGATAACATATCGACCCGATTTCTCCACAGGGGAACAGGCCACATGTTAATAGATTTCTTCCACAATTATGCCATTTCCACCCCGATTGACCTAGACTGCTGATTCTTTGTGTACATGCCTCATTCCCCAGGATGTACAAAATAACATAAAAGACTTATCATGTCTGCCATCTTGGATATAATTTACTGTGAAAATTTCATGTAACATATAAAAATCTACATAAAATCGACAATAACTCTGTTTCACCAGGCCAGCGGCTTTTATGTGGCTAATAGATCTCTCCCTATAACATGTTTAAAACTAAGAAATAATATAAGATGGCGGACAATATGGCTGACCACAGTAAAAAATATATGAAAGTGCTTACCATGTGACTTTCTGCTGCCATATGCTTACAATATTTATATGGCTGATTCCCCTATTATGTTTGTTCCAGTTCATTAGGGTTTCAGCAGTTCACTGGTGAAACCCTATTGTGTTTGTTCCAGTTCATTGTTATTATTATTAGGGTTTCAGCAGTTCACTGGTCAAACCCTATTGTGTTTGTTCCGGTTCATTATTAGGGTTTCAGCAGTTCACTGGTGAAACCCTATTGTGTTTGTTCCAGTTCATTATTATTATAATTATTATTATTATTCCGGTTTTTTGCAAATTCCCGTGAGATTAAATGGCTTAAAGGTGCCCAAATTTTTATGGTAGTAAAGGGCCAAGGGCCGCAACTTCTGGTGCAGTGGCATGCATGTCGGCCTCATGGTGGCGCTGTCACAAGCCTCCAAAGTTGCACTTTTTGCAAGCTCACCACGCCCACCCCTTGTGACCTTGACTCTTGATAATTGGTACATAGGTGTATCTCCTCATGATGAACATTTTTGCCATTGGGACCCATAAAGTCCGCCATGATGGAATTTTTCGCCATTTTGGATTTTTTGAAAAACACAAAAAAATTAATTCCTCTGGCACCAAATGTCCGATCTTCACGTACTTTGACATTTGGCATCTAGGGACCATGGTCTTCAAAATTTTTATCAGCCAGACCATTATGTCAAAAAACATGGATGCTATTGACCAATGAACATGTGAGGGGGCGTGGTTTTGCATATATATAGACACATCGCCTACAAGGATAATGGTATAATAATTCTACTTGGTACGTATGTTGACAAGGACCATACGGAAAAATTGACTGCAAATTGTTTTTTATCAACCACACGGTGGCGCTATTGAGGTTCCCCACATTTGCAAGCTCACCACGCTCACCATGTTTAAAATAAAATCTTGAAAAGAGGTATATAAGTCCATCTCCTCCCAAGGAACATATTTGCAATTTGGACCCATTAAGTTGGGCGTAATGGTTTTTCAGCAATTCTGAATTTGTGAAAAATGCTTCAAACGCTACATCTGTAGCATCAAATGACAGATTTAAACATTTTCACAAGTACATATTAAAATATCACTGAAGGCCCCTCAGCATGATTTCTTAATGTATATTATTTCAGTATGCACTGACAATTCCAGAATTGTATATTATGACAACAAAAATAGCCACCACAGCAGCCCATAAACACCGTGTTGCTTATTAGACATGGAGCAGTATTTCAACTGGTTAAAATTATATTTTGACACTATTTAGGGCAGTAGTACTGTTAAAGAGTATACTGAATATTTAATGAGCAACCTACTAAGATGTGTTATTTTCCTGAGGATCACTCCACTTGTCTTATCAATAAAACATATGTGAACCAGAAGACAATGGTTTGTGTGTTAATAATGCCTTTATTTACGTGATTATTCACTATTTCACTAAAGATGGTGAAAAATAATGAATTCCGGTTCTTGCATATTTAGTAATGGACAAATACGATCAGTGAAAAACACCTTTATGAAGGTTATGTTGTCATGGAAAAATGTATCTTCTTGCCAAAAAGGATGCAACAACTCAAAAAGATGCAATAACTCAGGAGTTTGTGGATTGAAATTAGACTTTTAATGAGCAATCATAAAAGCCGAGTTGACCTGCAGGAACAACTGTCTTGCCAACCCAGGACACACACATTTATACACTGTTATCTTGCATAACCTTCCTGGCCACCCCCTTATGCTAATTCTTGGGCGGATCTTTCTCCCCATCCGCCACCATTGTTTCTCAACCTTCCAAGATCCTTTCCTTGTTAAATATTGTTGGCGCAGGCTTCAGGGATTTGTATAAAAATAGTAGAGCCATTAGGGCCCTCCAGACCGTCATTAACAGTGATTATGTTTATATATTCCTGATACATTGATTACTGTTACCATATTGATTCTGTTACTGTATTGTGATTCATTGTATTCTCTCTCAAGTGCCCATTGATTATACATTCATTCATAAAGGGTGATAGTTTAGTAAACACTCCTATGTCAAACCTCTATACTCTTGCTCTAAATATTCTGTATATTCCTCCCTTTAGGGTTTACTCAAGCCCCAAAATCTAGACCTGGGAGTGGTGAGTGAGGAGGGGAACTCAGTCCCGGCAAAAAGAGTTGAAATCAACCCCACCAGCTAAAAATAACCCCCTCAGTCAATCACCAGCCCAGAGAGTTAGGAAGCCAAACCTCTCTCTCCCCTGTGACTGGGAGGAAGTAAAAGATTTCCCAACCCTGTTAATCAATCAATCAAACATGTGTGTAAGCATGTGCAACTTACTTTCCAGAGCCTTGCAATTGTGTTGTCCAAAATGATTATGCATATAAATTATATATATATGATATGGAGAAAAATCAACACACCAATCACATATAATCAGAAATAGGTATAGGTAATAATCAGAAATAGGTATAGGTAACAAAGCTTGTAATAAAACCTTCATCTCCAACCATCCATATCCTCATACTAAGTTGGCTACCAGCCACCTTGGAGCCCTTAACCTTCTTTATATTGGAGCACAATCTTTTTCAGCACATAAAGGGCAATCCCCCCTTTGACACAATGCGCAATCATAAGGTTCTGGGTAATGATAATGTCCATCTCTGCAATACCCCTTACTACAATATTGACACCAGGTTTCTCTGTAAGGGCAAGGGTAGTGTTTCGGTCCTATTCATTCTTGAAGTTCCATGTCCTCGTAGCCCTGGTTAAACATACTCCCATCCATCATAGAGCCATTACCTAAGTCACCGTCCATGATTGGGGCTATCACAGCAACGTTGTTTGCTGAGATAGAATTCTGCTGATAGTCCAGGCATGCCCACCCAGCTCCTGGCCTGAGCGACCATTCACATTCCAGATTTCCGTACGGGCGGTTCAAAGGCCCTCCTTTAACATTACAGGGGTGTCCATGCTTATCCATATACTGTCCGGGATGACCCTGTAATGGAATAACTTCTAGGTCATTAGCAGCAGAGTCCATACCTCTTAAAGGCATCTGGGATACGACAGTCTTGGTCAAAAATGATCTAATGAGAGGAATTACACAGCATGTCACTACTGCCAACACCACTAATACTATCCCTATCACAATCCCTACTTTGGTTAATATCGCACGCCATTGTCCTAGTGACATCTCCAGCCAATCCCAAGTGTGAGCATCCGAGCCTGCATTATCCTTCACCTCCTTCCTTAGCTGCTTGAGCTTGAGCATAGCCTGGGTAAAGGAACCATCCGGGGCAGTGTTGTTTGGACTGAAAGTAAAACTCTGTTCTCCAAACATTACACAAACTCCACCCTTCTCTGCTAAAATCCAGTCTAACGCCTGCCTATTCTGCCATGTCATCTTACTCATAGCTTGCAGTTGCTCACCCAGGGCTGTCAGAGCTGTATCTGTATAATTGATAAATCGCTGCTGATTGTAATATATGTAATTGATCCATTCCGCAATTTTAGCTGGTGCTATCCATGGAATTATAGATTCGAAACCTGCACTGATCTCACTCTTTGCTTTAAACTCATTGGGAATTAATCTTGGTTGACCTATCGCATCGATGATGACCTGCGGATCTGGTATGTATGACCTCTTAGTCCGTGACCTTACTGGTTCCTCCTCAGACGGCTGTATATTATTCGTTTGTACCTGGATGTGAGGTGTTATGGTCACATCTTGGGCCACCCTGACTCTGGCACATGTCCCTGACCAATTGCTCGGTAACACTGAGCGCAGCTGTCTCCCTCCACACATCCAAAATATATCTGCAATAGCCTGATCTTGCTCCAAATAGATGTTCTGTGTTCCTGTCCTCTGAAACAGAGTAAAGCCATTCCCAGTTTGAACCATTGATATCTCGCCTCTGTCCAAAACTATTGTCATTTTACATTTCGGAAAGTGTCCAACGTCAACAGTTCCTATTGCCTGAAAACACTCATGTCTGCCCAATATCCTTAAACCTGGTGCTGGAAGAGTAACCTCTGCCTTTTCTGAACTTTACATCTAATGCCTCATACTCTACTGTTACGGAGAAGTTATACCTCTTCATTTCCGCTTGGATCCGTGTGCTTCCTAACCAGACTAAACATGTTACAAAGCACAGATCATGGTATCTATCATCATCAATTCCTGCACGCCATAACTGAAATCTTTCATCTAAACACTCTTCCCAACCTTTCTCAATTGGCACCACCACCATGCCTCCATGTCCTGCTCTTGAACACACTAAACAATTATCTACCTTGTGTTGGTTAGCCATATACTGAGCCCATCTGTACCAGTCATATATTTCAGCTGCTTCCATATGGTCCCTTTCTACTTCTTCTGCTGATTCTACAGTGGTGACCGGGTATGGGACTGTTGTTGCCGTGGCTGCGGAGTTTAAGGCCTGTGCTGGTGCGGGAACCTCATCCTCCTTCATGGGCACCATCAATAGCGGTTGTACTATAGTGGGCGCTTGAGTCAACGTTTGTTGCACCTCTCTCGGGGTTTGGGTCACCATGATTGATGTCACTCTACTTCCTGAACCTGTGTCATCATGCCACCAATCTATCCATTGTATCTTACTCCCACACACGTAGTCCATAATAATTAGCTCAAGAAATAACCCTGTTTTTCCCTTATCGTGTTGAACCATTATTCTCCACATTCCCCCTGTCTCTATGACCCTGATTCGGCAGGTACCCCCTGACCAGATTGCCTGACCATACTGAGCATCGTCTGTCCAACTACACAGGTTGTTATCATTCTGAGTTCTTGCCCTGATGGACCTCTGTGTCTCATACCTAGTTTTCCTCGGAATCACCACTTCCCTGGCCTCGAGAATATCTTTACTGCTCACCGCTCTTCTCTTGTGCTTCGTGTCTCTTTCTTGGTCCCACGGTATATAAGTATCCAACTCCTTGCTATCTATGTCTCTGTCCCACAACTGTCCCCATGTTTCTCCCTTTATTTCCACTGTACCTCTTTCTCTTACTGTTGCTGACGGAGCTGTTTCCTCAAACAGTTCTCTGGCCTGTGTTTTGTTTATTTTTGGTCCTGCCCTGACTTTACACTTCAGCTGCTTACACAGAACCTGATACTCCTCATTTTGAACCTGTCTCCTTCCGGGTGGGCCACACTTGCCCCTCTCGCTGTGAGCTTCTACCTCCAATTTGCGCTTTTCCCCTTCTACTCTACCCAACCAGATTGATTTCGATCTCCAAGGTTGTCTGTGCTAATGAAAAGGGTCACTCTCAGTCTTATCGTGATCAAACGATAGGGCATAATTCCTGCTAATAGTGCTGCTGTGCATACCTTATTCCTTCAGTACCACCCGGTAGGGTCCTTCTCGTCTTGACTCGTTCCACCTCCTCCTGAAGACCCTTATGTAGACCTGGTCTCCCGGTTCCACTGCCCGAGGCTGGATGTCCTCTGGCTCTGGTGCCCGTGCACTTTCCTGTCGATAGATAACTTCATGTATAGCAGTTAGTTGTCGTACATATTCTCTGAGTTCCTGTTCTAACTGTTCCAACGGAGGCCCTTCATAAGGACCCCTAAGCACTGGCACTGGCATGGGCTGACCCGTAAGCATCTCGTGGTGTTAGATGGGTTATTCTGTTAGCCTGCATGCGGTAGCTCATCTGCGCCAACGGCAAAGCATCCACCCAATTTAACATAGCGCTGGCACAAATCTTGTTGATTTTTGCTTTCAGTGTTCCATTCACTCTTTCTACCATCCCTTGAGACTGAGGATGGTAAACACATCCCAACCTCTGCTTAATTCTGAGCTGTTAACCCACCTGTTTCAAGGTTCTCTCAATGAAAGCAGACCCATTATCTGAGCTAATTTCTGTTGGGATACCAAATCTTGGCATTACTTCCCTAGTCAGAAACTTTATCACCGTTCCTGCTCCTTGGTCTTTTGAGGGTACAGCTTCCACCCATCTGCTAAACCTATCGATCACCACAAGTATATACCGTTTTCCATTAACAGGCCTCAGCATATCCACATAGTCTATCACCAAATGCCTAAATGGCCCTTCTGGAGTTGGGATGTGGCCCAACGGTGTTGTTATTCCTTTCCTAACGTTGTTTTGTGCACATACTTCACACTCCGCTAAGGCTGCATCTACCGTTGCCTACATGTATGGTGACCAAAAACCCTGTTCCTTAATTTTCCTCATAACTTCGCCTCTCGCACAATGATCGAAACCATGCGCATTCGTGATCAGGATTCGTAATAGGGCCGCTGGCGCCACTAAGTGTCCTGTATGAGCTCTCCAGAGGCCTGCATCATCATCATCATCATCCCTCACAGTCCTTGTAACAACAGGATCCATCCACAAACAACTCTTCTTCAGCCCCCAAAAGTGGGGTTGAGAGAAGATCAGGCCTTAACCTAGTAAACGTCAAGGACTCTGCTACACAATCATGAGGCTCTCCCTCATAACCAAGGGGAACTCTTTCTGCTGGGTTAACTCTTGTACATCGTTTGATAATTATGTCTGGATATGTTAATAGAGGCAAACAGTCTAACAGCCTTGAGTTTGTCACAACAAATTTCCCTTGCTCTATCATTTCTGCCACCTTGTGGTGGGTGTGGATGATGACTGGGTATCCCATGGTGATGGTTGAAGCCTTATCATAAGCATACTGAACTGCTGCCAATCCCTGGTAGCAGGGTGGATCTCCTTGTGCCACTGAATCCAATTTAGTGCTATAATACGCAATGTGTTGCTTCTTCCTGCCACTACAATTATCCTGCATCAAAACTGCTGTCGCATATCCCCTGTCTCTATTAGCAACATATAATAAAAAAGGCTTGGTATAATCTGGTGTCCCCAGAGCAGATGCAGACTGCATATCTTGTTTTATTGTCTCAAAAGCTGTCAAAGCATCACTGTTCCAATTCAACTTGGCACCCAACTGCAGCTGTCCAGCATTTTTCATCAGCTCCCATATGGGTGCTACCTTAACTGCATAGTCTTCTATCCAGTCTGAGCTGAACCCTGTCATCCCCAGAAAGGTCATAATTTGCCCTACCGTCTGAGGCAATGGAGCCTTCCTCACCCCTTCCAGTTGGGCTGAGCTTATAGTTTTCGATTGGTGAGCTACAGTCCTACCCAGATATTCAACTTCTGTTTGGCAATACTGCAACTTTTTCTTGGACACCTTGTGTTCCCCCTCAGCCAATTTCTGCAATACCTTTATGGAGTCTGCATGGCACTGTTCCAGCGTAGGAGCACATATCAGCAAATCGTCTAAATACTGGATCAATGTTCCCTCTAAGACAAGTTCCTCCAAATCTGCCTTCAACACCTGGTTGAAGATGTGCGGGGAATGTTTGAAACCCTAGGGTAAGCGCGTGTATCTATATTGCTTCCCACCATAAGTGAAAGCAAACAGGTGTCTACACTCCTCCACTGAAGGAACACTGAAAAAGGCGCCACACAAATCTATCACTGTAAAGTACTTGGCGTTGACTGGGATGTTTGTCAGCAGCGTGTGTGGGTTTGGAACCTCTGCCTGACAATCCTGTACAATCTCATTTATTGGTCGTAAATCGTGGACCAGCCTCCACTTCTTTTTATCTGCTTTCAGGACGGGGAACAGTGGGGTATTACAGTCATTAACTGTTTCTTCCAACACATCGGCCTCCGCCAGGCCTTCAATGGTTGGCTTAATGCCTGCTTCTGCTTCTGGCTTCATGTAATACTGTCTTTTCCACACAGGCTTAGATCCAGGCCTCACCCTAATATATACTGGGTTTGCTGATTTGACCAGTCCAACATCTGTGTCATGTTGTGACCATACCTGCTCTGAAATTACCTGTTCCATTTCTTTCCTTAACATCTCTTGTTTATCAATAGCTTCCCCTGTTTGTACTTGCTGGCCTGTAGTGATCTCCACTTCCTGTGGTTCTCCAATCATTTCTGCAAAACAGAGAACCTTGATTAAATCTTTCTCAGAAGAGCTAAAGATGAGGGGTTATCTGTTTTTTCCCATTGCACTTGCTTTGCTCGTCTCATCATTGGACCCAGATCCTTAGCTTTAAAACCCTTATTTACCAATAGAGTGACATGCGGGTCTGACCCAGACACATCAAACCACTTGGCTATCAATTCTGATCCCTGTGTGTCACATACTTCCATCGCCGCCCCTTGTTCCCCATCACCAAATATTGTGACGTAATGGGAGCTGGTTTCCCATTTACATTCATCAACCACAACTGTTCCAGAAATATATCTTGATATGGGTCATATCTCAATGTACAATGGTAACCCATCGAGGGTCTTCTAGCCTCGGGCATCTGTGCTTCAATATATTTCCCCCATTTGGAAGTAACCTTTCTGACTCCCTCCTCTATGTCTCCTATCCAGTAGACATTTGCTAAAGAAGCCTGTTGCATCATCATCTGTCTTTCAATCCCAGTTTCCTCTATTATTATCCCGTCTGGTGTGCATTGAATCTGTAGTCCCAATTGACACAATGCATCTCTTCCCAATAAGTTCATTGGGGTGTGTGCTGAAACTAATATAGGAAGTTTAGCTGAGCGTCCGCTCGTGGCTAGGTGTACTGGAGCAATCATAGGTATCAGCTGCGTTTGTCCCGAGAATCCTACTGTCTTAGCATATTTTCCTGACATAGGGAGGTGTGAGGCATAATTTGGACTTACAAGAGTAAGTGACTCCAGTATCTACCATCATTGGTGTGCCTCTATTATTCACTTGAACCTGCAGCATTGGTTCTTTATCAGCTTGCACTGTTATTGCTGGAAACTGACCCTCCCCTTCAGGATTCTCTGGGCACCCTCAATATCCCTGATTTGGTCCCGCCCAAGGGTTCACAGGACCCTGAGGGGGCTGAGACTGTGGCTGCTGCCATGCTCTGTACCAATTATTAGGACCTTGGTTTGACCCAGTCCTATCAGGCCATGGGTTTGTGGGACAGTTTCCTCTGGTGTGCCCTGTCTGGTTACATCCCCAGCGCACACCTATTGGGCCCCTAGGCCCTCTATACTGATTTCTTGGCCCATTTCCTCGTCCCCTACCCTGCCCTGGGGGCTGGGTAAACACATTCACTACTGGTGTGGTGGATGACCGTGGGGCCTGCGGCTGTTGCGGTGCTGTTGCGGCTTCTTTGCCCACTTTGTCATCTTTTGTCTTCATCTCTCTGCTCACGCGCCTCTTCTAATTCAGTACTAAGTTGCTTGATCAGCTTTTCATAACGGTTACACTCCTCATCCCTTTGTTGCTGCAACCTTGCAGCTTTGTTTCTCAGTTCTTGTTCTTTATTCAGAGGAAACCAGTCTGAATCTGTCACCTCCCATGCTTGTCTCTGCTCCCCTTTTCCTTGCCCTCCTAGTTTCATCATTTCGATACACCCTTTATAACAATCCACATCTAGTGCAGGTTTTTCCTTCTCTTTCTTTTTAATCGGAGTAGGAGTCTTCACAGACTTCTTTCCCTCATCTATTTCAATCTCTCCTTCGACTTTCACCATCCCTGTCACCATGGGACACTGTA
Organism: Esox masquinongy; assembly: GCA_016801175.1. Classification (NCBI taxonomy): domain Eukaryota; kingdom Metazoa; phylum Chordata; class Actinopteri; order Esociformes; family Esocidae; genus Esox; species Esox masquinongy. The sequence continues at coordinate 12,974 of JACXGI010009768.1, read as the reverse complement.
TCCCTTTATATGGCAGGGTTCATCAGCCCATTTTACCTTTTTCTCTGTCCTTTCCTCGTCTTTCTTTAGCATGCTCCTGGCTTTGGCCACACTGACCAACTGACCCCTACCTTCTTCTAGGAACAGTTTAATCACCTCTCTTTCCTTCTCTCGCTTTCGCTTCCGTTTTTCTGTGAGGTCATTATTTTTATAATTTTTTATGATAGTGTCCATTTCTTCGCATAACGAGACATCAAATGTCCCTTCTTTCGGCCACTATGTGGCCATTTTCCTGGTCCTTTTCTCTAAGGCCTCAGAAATGGCCTTAATCTGTTCTCCACACAAGGGAAACCTCTTTACTAAGAGCTCAACTGGTGTCCCCGCCATTTTTACTTTTTACCCCTGTGTTCTAGATTGGAATGTTAGTCCTCTACTCTGTCAAACTCCCTTCTTCTCAGGACTCCCTTCACTTGGCCAGTTCCCCTCCCGGGACGTCTGCCACCTAACTTGGCACGTTCTTTTTTCCTGGGACCACTGCCTAGATCCCCCTTATCTAAGTGTTTTCAATCACACTTGACAACCCCGCCACTCGCCTGGAGTTCTCTTAATACTAAAATTCACACAAACAACAATAATTAACTGAAGTTTCATTTATTTCACTTTTACCACTTTACATAGTACACTCTTGTCATTAGTCTTCTCTTCTCAAAACCACACACACTCTCCTGGTCTCTGCATTTGCCTAGTGAGGGGTTCATCTAGATCTGGGTGACTGGACCATACTCGCCTACCCCGACATGACACCCAAATCACCTCTTGATCCTGTACATCCGTGAGCACTCTCCTTGCTATTAGCTCGTCTGTGTCCTCGTACTGTTGTTCATACACCTCTTCTTTATATATTTTTTTCATAAACAGGGTAATCAACACATCTGCTCTCCAGGTCTGGTACGTTCTCTGAACCCATCTATCTTGGAGCCTCCTCCTTACCAACACCTTTCTATATGGCCTGATCATGTATTTTCCTACAGTCAATTAAAACCACACTTCTTCTTATGGCCTCAGCCTTTGCCTAATTATGGGTATATCTAATTCTGGATTACTAGACCAAATCCTTCCGCCCGCTACTTCAATCCACGTGACCTGCTTGTCTATCGTATATGCGGACTGCAACCTAATCAATACGTCACCAGTGTCTGGATTGCGACAGATGGCCTCTTCCTTTTTAAATATTGTTACAGAAATAGTGGTAACAGTAATGTTATCTCTTAAGGGATATGAGTTTGTAATAATTGGCAGACAAAGTCTTCTTTTTTCTGGTATTACTTCAAATAGTGTCCTTGTGCCCATATGGATCAGCAAACCAGATTATCTCCAGTGGCTGCTCTAACTGTCTAGCTATATGAGCATCCAAACTCGGATAGCTAGACCAGATTCTAATTTCTCCCACCACAATCCAAACAACCTCAACTTTTTTTGTCCAAGCCCTATAGTACCTTTGTTACTCTTTTGCTGTAGATATACACTGAATTACGTTCTCTCTCATCTCCTTGGGGCCAAACGCCCATATATCCTCAATGTATCTTTCTTATCGTGCCTTGTCCTCTTTTCACACTTTCTAACAACCAAACCACTCATTCTGCACAAATTCACTACTCATACACTTCAGGGCGCCTTGCAGCCCTCAACTCACACACTCCTCACAACCTTGGGCAATTTTCCAACAACAACTGTCCACACTCACTCTGCATTCATCAGCAGACCGACTTCTCAATCCTTTATTAAATGCTCTCATACACTCGTATTACAGTCTGTTGACCCCGTTTCTTCCTGGTCTGCAGGTAGTCGTCACTCCCCTGGTTTACAGGTAGCCGTCATCAATACAGAACTGTCCAACACTCCCAAACCCTCAGCAGCCCTCTCTACTTTATGATGGGTTGGTATCCACGGTGCCCTGCAATCCCTGTCCCTTGTGGCTTTCCTTCTATCAAAGTGGATTGGGGGACTTCCTGTCGAAAGCAAACCCTTCTAGGCGGCCAAACCTAAGGCGTTATTCGACAGACCTCTTTTAGTTGCAACTCCCTTACTTATTTACAAATTCATGTACAGGGTGTTAGTAGACTTATACGTTACTTTAAATTCAAAAACTCCATTTTCTCACAAAACTCAGTTTGTTAAATTTGGAGAGGCCTTACGTGGTGTGTCTGCCCAGCCTGGAAGGTCAGGTCACACAAACCAATAATTTTAAAGCAAGAACATGCTTACCTCTTAGCGTGGCCACGCGTCGTTTGTGTAACCCGACCCTCAGCGCCTCTGGCAGCCGTCACGTCTGGCCCCTTGCCAATCTCAGCAGTACCTCCAAGAATATGTCGTGGAAAAATATATCTTCTTGCCAAAAAGGATGCAACAACTCAAAAAGATGCAATAACTCAGGAGTTTGTGGATTCAAATTAGACTTTTAATGAGCAATCATAAAAGCCGAGTTGACCTGCAGGAACAAATGTCTTGCCAACCCAGGACACACACATTTATACAGTGTTATCTTGCATAACCTTCCTGGCCACCCCCTTATGCTAATTCTTGGGCGGATCTTTCTCCCCATCCGCCACCATTGTTTCTCAACCTTCCAAGATCCTTTCCTTGTTAAATATTGGTGGCGCCGACTTCAGGGATTTGTATAAAAATAACAGAGCCATTAGGGCCCTCCAGACAGTCATTAACAGTGATTATGTTTATATATTTCTGATACATTGATTACTGTTACCATATTGATTCTGTTACTGTATTGTGATTCATTGTATTCTCTCTCAAGTGCCCATTGATTATACATTCAGTCATAAAGGGTGATAGTTCAGAAACACTCATATGTCAAACCTCTATACTCTTGCTCTATATATTCTATAATGTTGAGCTTGGTTAGCTAATTACTGTTTACGTGCACAGCCATTTTTGTTTTTATTCCACTGAAATCTGGGACCAAATGTCTGTGATCAAAGATGGTTGAACAAGACGATTCACCAATCTTACCGGAAGTTCAAATCTTGATTACCATCCTGTCTCTGAGTCACCTGTATCTGACTTTGTTTGATAAACAATCTTTAGCATACAAGTTGCAAATCGTGAAATACCACATGAGCGACAGACCAGACATCATGTAATGTTATGTTGATCTGTCTTTTTCCTTTACCGGAAGGCAAGTAAGGTAGGTAAAACGCTCTATCTGTCATTTGCAACATCAATAAAAATAAAATATAATGCAATTGAACAAAATAGTAAGCTAAACGATAATTGGGAATGGGGTTGTATTTTTTAACTACGTTGGAAATTTCAGAAATGATAAATAATGTCACGTTAGTTAACATTTTATGTCGCTAATAATTACAAAACATTGACGACTTGATTAAGTTATTATTTGGTATACAAGAAGATATTTTTCGAAACTGCTGCTGACCAGAGGCCTTTTTTGCTGGCCTTGTGATAGCAGAATCAGAAAATTATATTTTTATAATTTAATATATATTTTCATTAGCGCTAGATGTATTTTACAAAGTTCGTTCCCATCAGTCTACTGACGTAGTTTCATTGCTTGTCTCTCCCTCGGTTGTGCTGTTTCCAGTGCAGCTCAGATAAATCAGAGCTTTTATCCAATCAGATTTTCCACATGTGCTGTCCCCGGGTGAAATTCTATCCTGAGACCTATAGAATTTCGAGTTAATCCCATCTTCTGTTGAAGCAAATGGGGAGGAGGTTGTTGATTGTCATATTCTTCAACCAATCAGATTTCAAGTTCGCCATAATGAGCCTGTTCTCTGGCACGTAGCAGTCTTCTAGCTTGCCTACGTGCGCATTTTTCAGGTGGTGTAATCGGAGAGGCCGCTACCTAACAGATAAAACTAGTTAGGACATAATGTAGGAACATCTAAGATGTATTTTAACTTTCTTTAGTGAGGTTTAGATTGTTAGATGTAGTGCTTTCCGTTAGATTTTTTGTTTAGATTTGTACTGAGCCCTGTTGTCTTCTTAATGCACAATGGAGGAGATGAAATGCATTTGGTGGCGGATTTACTGGCAAAGCCTTTTTCGGGAAAACATGGAAATTGTGAGGAAGGGTCGACCAAACCCCCAACTAGCAACCGTTCAGGGTAAGGATGTAGTAGATGCAGTGCTTTCTGTTAGATTTTTTGTTTAGATTTGTACTGAGCCCTGTTGTTTTTTAACGCACTATGGAGAAGAAGAAATGGATTTGTTGGTGGATTTACTGGCCAAGCCTTTTTCAAGAAAACATGGAAATTGCGAGGAACCAACCCCCCACCTTGCAGCCCTGTCTCAGTCAGGGAAAGGATTTGTGTGGCACTTTCAATCGATCAACTACGAAAAGTACACCTGGCTTACTGCATCGAAGGAACATTGTTATTGTGAGTACGTTCTTATTTCTTTGGTACCCGTAATGTCGTTGATTTTGACTTTGCATGTCTATTTGTGTGGCTGAGTCCTGTCATACTGCATAAATGTTACTTTACATCCTTGATGGTTTCATTCGCCATGTATTTGTAACCCACCCCAAATCTGATGGTTGTGTTTAAAACTTTTAAGCAGGGATGATGTGATTGTGTGATCAATATTTGTCATCATAATAGGAGATTTTGTACATTCATCCAAGCTAATTTGTACTGAAGCTAAAATATTCCTTCAGATATAGCCTACATATGAGTAAAATAAAACACTAAGTATGAGTTTCCTATTTTCATTTATTAATCAGACACAAATAGCTCAGGTTATGCCATTTTATTTTAATTGAGTCATTTTAATCCTCAACATTTTCAGCAGTGGCAAACACTTTGCGGTAATGCCCACTAGGTGGCAGATGCGCAGCGCTGGTGTCGTTCTTTTCTAAACCTGTTGCAGAGGGAAAAACGGCGAACATTTAGCTCTGAAAGAAAAAAAAGAAAAAGAAATAATATCCTGAACAGTGAATTTTTCTTTCTTTTGATGGTGGTGTCTGAAAACCTTTTATCTGTTGACATAGGTAAACTCATATACCGTGTTTATTCCTAACTGTTATCCTGTACAAGTTTAAAACTACGATGTTACCGTACAGTTGAAATGATGGAGACACAGTCATAATGGCCGCTTTACTAGTTCTGGAGGAAGCGTGGGTCTTGTTTTCAATGTCAATGTATTTGCTAAATTTTTATAATGTTTAGGCATATTATTAGTTAAGACTTATGTGGCCAATGTTAAATTACATCTGCAGTGCTGAGTTTTGATTTTAGCTCATAATGTGCCTGTGTATATTGCTGTAGTCTGATCTAAAAGTAATTAAGACGCGCAGCGCTGGTGTCGTTCTTTTCTAAACCTGTTGCAGAGGGAAAAACTGCGAACATTTAGCTCTGAAAGAAAAAAAAGAAATAATATCCTGAACAGTGAATTTTTCTTTCTTTTGATGGTGGTGTCTGAAAACCTTTTATCTGTTGACATAGTCGTGGCGGGAGAGAGTGAGCGTGGTGGACAGCGGACTAGATGCTGAACTTCAGGCCTGAGTTTGGATTTCCATTTCTACTAACTCACCAGTAAGGTCTTTCCCTCCTGTGGATTTGGAGGATCGTGTGGGATACAATTTTTTTTAGACTGAGCTCAAACAGGTACTGGATTGTGCACAACTATATTAAAGGGACTATTGCTGCACCAAAACTTAAAAAAAAAAAAAAAATTAGTTTCTGGCCAGAACATATTTTATTTTCAGATGTAAAAAATGGGTGAGAAATTGGAGTGTAATATGCATTGTTGAACATTTTCAATAATACTATTCTCTTGACAAGAGTTATTGTGTGTTTGTGTTTTCATTCTCTGTGTGAAGTCAATAATCATCTACAGCCAAAGACAAAATTAATTATTAAGTGTCAGTGCATTTGATATCTATCTTATCTTTATCCTTGAACCAGGACATTACTAAAACTATTGAAGTAGTGATCCCAGACCTTGAGGTATTTTTGCAAGTAAATGTTGAAGGCTGATTTGAACCTGGTTACATACTGTAAAAATTTGGCGCTGTTGGTTATATGACTTCACTTCACAGGAGAAGTGATATATATTGTGTGGTTCAAGAGAAATTATACATACTGTATATTCTAACAACAACATAGTAATATTTACACCATTTCGTGAAATTTTTCAAAGTTAAGTGAAGTCATGGAGATTTGTGCAGAACATGGTTTTGATCCTGAACGGTCTGTAATACTAAGAAATATTAGAAGCTCGGTGACCCTTAGGGAGGTGCGTAAAGCTTTTGCAGAGGAGGACAAAGTGTCCCAAATAGCATGGATAGGAGATGAGTTATCCAGGGAAGTACTATGTGAATTTGAAGAAGCTATCACCCCATTATTGCTAGATGAAGAACACCTTAATGCAGAGGGGAATGGCTACTGGAAGGTTGCTCAAATAGATGGTCTCTACAAACACACTGAGAAACAAAAGGCTCCAAAGTCCTCGGACAACATTTTAGATGAGTTATTAGACCACATACAGAATGTAGCTCAACAAAATATTTTGAAAGTTGATGACCTTAACCAGCTTGTTATGCAACGCCTTTCACCTCAAACACCAGCAGTAAGGCCAAAACTAGCAACCTCCACTCCTTATTCTCACATCCCTCAGCCAAAACCTAATGTGCCCTTTCCTTCTCTCAGTGCTGTGGCTTCTAGCCTGAAGGGCAACGTGGATTCATTTCCCAAATACCCCGGCTCTGGGGACTCAAAGGCCAATTCTAGGAATGACGATAGTGCAGCTAAGTCACAGTTAACCTTCACTATTCCTGATCTGGCACAAAAAGTAATAGTGAAACATGTTGTTAAACATGATCTGAGCCATACAGATTATCTTCCCTCAAAATACAAAATACAGACTTTCTCTGGCAAGCATCCCAAGAGTGGTGAGGTGGATTTCAGCACTTGGAGGCTCCATGCGAAGCAACTTGTGTTAGAGACACATCTCTAACTGATAGTCAGAAGCGGAGACAAGTTCTCAACAGTTTACTGCCCCCTGCTTTAAATGTAGCCATCAGCGCTGGTGACAGTGCTCCACCCAGGCTCTATTTGCATGAGTTAGAGAAAGCATATGGAAATGTGACTGGAGGAGAAGAGCTCTACATCCAGTTTGTTGAAACCCATCAACAGGATAATGAAACAGCTTATGACTACTTGCGCCGCCTCCATACTTTCATGCAGGAAGTGATTGAAAAGAAAGGCATGGCTGGCAGACACTCAGACACTCAACTGTTAAAGCAGTTAATCCGTGGATGTTGGGATGAAGCTTTGATATCCCAATTACGCCTGAATGTGATCCTGTCTGACCCTGTAATGGAGATATTTGGGTGTTCAGACCTGTTGTTCAAAGTGAGGTCCTTTGAACATGAGAGGAAGGTAAAGGAGAACAGGAAAAGTCGGTGTTTGGGGCCCACCCCAGTCAAACCTCGCAGCCACATCCAGCACAGTGTTGACCCACCAGACATAACCACTGATGATAATGCCAACTTAGTGGAGAGAGTGAAACAGCTGGAAGATGAAATGGTACAAACTAAGTTTAAGCAAAGTCCTCCTGTTAAGAAAATGGTGTATGGAAAACCTCAGCCTGCAGTTCAGGGAAGAACAATAACACTGAGCTGAGACTAAAGACACAAGCAAAAGAGGATAAGCTGTGAGGTTTTTGTTACAACTGTGGCGAAGACTCACATTACCTAGCCAACTGTAACAACCCTTCTAATGCTGAGCTGGTGCAACAAAAGCTACTACAAAGACACAAGCAGAGGTATCCAGCACAGTTGGAAAACACTACCCCAACTGAACCTTTAAAAAGGAATTAGCTACTGTTGTGGAACGAACCGTAGCTGAACATGGAGAAAGTTCCACTTTAAATACATAACAGGGTAAAGAGAAGTACAGGCAAAGACTCAAGTAGTACGAGAGACCAGAATACTTCCAGGTCTAGTGGGGGAACCCTGTGAAGCAACAGCATGGCTAGATGATGTCCAGTGCCAATGTCTCCTTGATACAGGGTCACAAGTAACATGTATATCCCAGTCATTTTACCCAGTGTCTTTCTCATCGTAAGCTTTATTTGATAAGTGACATACTGGAAGTGGAAGGTGCAGCTGGGCAGCTGGTCCCGTACTTGGGATATATTACAGTGGATGTGAAGTTTCTCAAAGAATAGTGTGGCACAAATGCAACCATCACAACGTTAGCCTTGGTCTGTCCTGATCAGACATATAGTACCAAAACACCTCTTCTGGTGGTTACCAATGTTCTCAGACAGCTAATTGGTGATTGCAAAAGAGTGGGTGGATACAAATATGTTGAGAAACTGCCAATCCATGCTAACTTTATCTCTGCGTATGTGGTTTGTGAAGAAAAGACCAAAACTGACATAAGAGATGCAAAGCCCATGCTTGTACCCCTTATTGGAAGGAAACCAGTGACAGTCTCCAAAGGTGACATGTGTGAGGTCACTGGTAGATTTCATGCTAAAATATCAGGAAATGAAGTCACTGGTCTGATAGAAGAACCCCAAATTTAGTCTCTCCCAGGGGGACTCCTGGTCCGAAGTCACCTCATACAGGTTCGGCCAAGGTCATGTGCAAAAGTCAAGGTACTCATCCACAATATGGCTGATCATGCCATCACTCTGCAGCCACAAAGAGTCATTGCGGAATGTTCTTTGGTTGATTGGATTAAACCTGTCAAATTTAATGAGAATTATGCTCCTGACAAAGCCAAAATGTTCACCACCAGCCAGAAGGTGAGACGTGACGAAGGGCCTGTAGATTTAAACTTTGAAGACTCTCCTGTTTCTGAACAGTTCAAGGAGCATATCACAAAAAGAATCAACAGAGAAGCAGCAAATGCTTTTGCCAAACATGATCTGGACATATGACATATGACAGGTGTTGACCATGCTATTGAGCTAATGGATCATATCCCCTTTAAAGAACGCATTCGCCGTGTTTCACCGGCAGATTTTGAAGACTTGAAACAACATTTGAAAGGCCTCCTAGCTGCTGGAATCATAGAGGAAACTAATTCCCCATATGCATCACCAGTGGTCTTAGTGAGAAAACGCAATGGTGACTTGAGGATGGTAGTTGACTATTGTAAGCTCAACAATCTCACCAAAAAGGATGCGTATCCTCTCCCGCGGATTGAGGAGACCTTTACCTTGTTATCTGGATCTAAGTGGTTCACCATCCTAGATCTAAAAAGTGGCTACTATCAGCTTGATGTGAGAGAGGAGGACCGTCCTAAAACGGCCTTTACAACCCCATTTGGAACATGGCAGTTTCAAAGACTACCACAAGGGCTGACAAACTCCCCTGCTACATTTCAGAGGACAATGGAGAAGGTGATGGCTGGCATTAATTTGGAGGAAGTCATTGAATTTTTGGATGATCTGATCATTTTTTCAGATACTCTAGAGCAGCATGAGGAGTGTCTGATGAAAGTCTTGAACCGAATCTCAGAATTTGGGTTGAAATTGTCACCGTCCAAATGCAAGTTCTTCCAAATGTCTGTAAAATATCTTGGCCATGTGATCTCTGCCGATGGTATACAGCCAGATCCAGACAAGATAGCCGCAGTTCGAGATTGGCCAGTCCGAATGACAGTGAGAGAGCTTAGATCCTTCTTGGGATTTTCCGGATATTACAGGAGGTTTGTGGAGGGATATTCGAAAATCGTGAGACCATTAAATGAACTGTTACAGGGACAATTTGCCACCAGAAGAAAAGATAAGTCACGTACATCCTGGTTAACAAGTGGAGCCAAACGTGCCAAGGAGCTTCTGATACAGTGGTGCAGAAACTGACAAGTGCTCCCGTCTTAGGGTTTGCTGACTGGAAGATTCCATACATCCTTCACACAGATGCCAGTGTCAATGGTGTAGGTGCTGCTTTGTATCAGATCCAGGAAGGGAAAACACGGGTCATTGCATACGCTAGCCGTGGACTCTCCCGAAGTAAAAAGAACTATCTGGTGCACAAATTAGAGTTCCTCGCACATAAGTGGGCTATATGTGAGAAGTTCCACGATTATCTGTATGTTGTCTCATTCTAAGTCCTAACTGACAACAACCCATTGACATATGTTTTGACCACAGCCAAGCTGGATGCTGCTGGACATAGATGGCTTGCTGCACTCTCGTTATATAACTTTGACATAAAATACCGGACTGGAAAAACAAATATTGACGCAGATGGCCTGTCAAGGATACCACATGAGTGCCTTCTGGAGGATGAGGAGTCTTAGGACTTGGACAGGAGGGTGAGTCAGTTGATGGACAGGGCCTTACACTCACCGAAGGATTTCAAAATGCTGAGCCAAGATGTGAAGAACATGGTATGCCTGCGGCATCAGGTGGCCAGTAAAGCTACTCAATCAACAGATGACACTGGGGATGATTACTCGTCAGATGACGAGGAGGATGAGTACATACCATCGGTAGAAACCCTTCTTTGTGGTGAGAATGCAGTACCTGATAGTCTCAAGGAGCCTGAGCCATGGCCGGGGAGTTCCACCTTACCAGGCTTAAGAGCAGCCGACTGGCAGAGATTTCAAAGGGAGGACGTCAATATTAAACGTGTCATAGATCTGATGGAGTCTGGCACAACATTATCAGGCATGGAAAAGCGCCATGAGAGTCGTGATGTGTGCCTCCTCTGGAAAGAGAGACCTCGACTGATTTTTATCGAAAAAGTATTGTATCGTCAAGTATCTAACCAAGTTGGGCAGTGCCATAACCAGCTTGTGATTCCTGAAAGTCACAGAGAAAGGGCTTTAGAGGGAGTACATGACCAGACAGGGCACATGGGATATGAAAGAACACTGGAGCTGGCTTGTGCTAGGTTTTATTGGCCAAAAATGGCAGCAGCTGTTGAACAGAAATGTAAAATGTGAACGGTGTCTAAAAAGAAAAGCAAGAGCTCAGAAGGCAGCAAAACTGGTCAATATCAAAGTGTATTCCCCATTAGAGCTGGTCTGTATAGATTTTTTATCCCTGGAGCCAGACTCAGGAGACATTAGAAATGTTTTAGTGATCACCGATCATTTTACTAAATATGCTATGGCATTTCCAACAAAAGACCAAACTGCTAAAACAGTGGCAACAATTATGTGGGAGAATCTGATATGCAACTTTTGTTTCCCAAAGAGAGTCCACAGTGATCAAGGTGCAGACTTTGAGTCTGAGATTGTGGCTGAGCTATGTAAGCTAGCTGGATTGAAATCTAGAACCACACCTTATCATCCGAGGGGAAACCCAGTGGAAAGATTTAGTCGCACTCTCTTGGATCTCTTAGGCACACTGGAGGACAAGAAAAAGGAACATTGGCGAAAATATGTGCGTCCTGTAGTGCACGCCTATAATTGTACACGGAACGATGCTACTGGAGAATCAACTTTCTGATGTTTGGTCGTCAGCCGCGCTTACCTATAGATCTTTGCTTTGGGATTTGTCCAGCTGGATATGACCCAAAGACCCACTCTCATTATGTGAGTGATTTGAAGAAAAGACTGAAGTACGCCTACAAACTAGCCACCGAGTCGGCTGAAAAGCGGCAGCTGCTCAATAAGAGAAGATGGGATAGCAAGGTAACTGCTGCTGCCATTGATGTGGGGGACCGAGTTTTAGTGCGAAATGTGAACATCAGGAAGCAACACAAGATAGCAGATCGATGGGAGTCTACAGTATATGTGGTCACAAAGCAGCCTAATACAGACATCCCAGTGTATGTTGTCACATCAGAAGATGGGGATGGAAGAGAACGTGTGTTGCACAGAGACCTGCTGCTCCCTTGTGGGTTTTTGCCAGTCAAACATATTGTTCATGAGGAACAGGTATCCACAAGAGTTGATAAACCTTGCACATGCTCCAGAGTAAGAGAGGGACAAACAAAGAGTAAAGAGGATAGTTGTTGGCAGGAAGTGCTCCGTAATCCTGAGGCCTCAGAGTTCCAAATGCCAGGAAACGAGACCAGAGAAGACAGTCTCTTGGTTGATGAAGGGAATCTCAGTTTTCTGAGTGAAGGAGAGAAAATCAGTTTTCAAGTCAAAGGTGAAACCTGTGATGAAGAGCAAATCCCAGCCTGTCCGCTTACCTGGTCTGAAGAGACCTGTACGGGTGCCACATTCAAATCCACTTGTCCTCCGGAGTCCTGTAAAAGCCCTGCCTCAATACCTACCTGCGACAGTAAAACCTATGATACGGTTGAGGAAACCTCACAAATACAAGGCACTGCAGAAGCCTAAGCTATGCCCCAAAGGCCTAGACGTGAACGACGTCCGCCAGTAAAACTTCAGGATTATACAGGTTGTACAGGCAGATGTTACCAGCAGACAGTAGATAACAAACCAAAGTTGGACCTTTTAAGCCTTATGGCAATGATGCCAACTCAAACTGTTATGTTAATGAATCTGATGAATGCAGCTATGTAAATATCTGACGAGGACGTCAGAGTTAGTAGGGGAGGATGTAACCCACCCCAAATCTGATAGTTGTGTTTAAAACTTTTAAGCAGGGATGATGTGATTGTGTGATCAATATTTGTCATCATAATAGGAGATTTTGTACATTCATCCAAGCTAATTTGCACTGAAGCTAAAATATTCCTTCAGATATAGCCTACATATGAGTAAAATAAAACACAAAGTATGAGTTTCCTATTTTCATTTATTAATCAGACACAAATACCTCAGGTTATGCCATTTTATTTTAATTGAGTCATTTTAATCCTCAACACTTTTCAGGAGTGGCAAACGTTAGTTACCGGGAATGTAACTCCGGTTATATGAGTGGAGCGGAGCCCCCTAGAGGGGCTTTAGCTCCTAGTGGTTTACCCTGGCCGCGTCCGCGGCCGTACTGAAAACTCATTATGCAAGATGCGTCAGCCAATCAGGGCACGCCTGCCCCTATATATGACCCGTGAGCCCAGAGAACGTCCTCCCGAGATT
>JACXGI010009767.1:6106-29470 GCA_016801175.1 Esox masquinongy | reverse complement strand
AAGCTCTGTTTCTGTGAAGTCCGGGTCTGTCTGCACATGAGGGGACCATGGGTCTTCACAAAGACAGTAAAACCTGACGCTTTGGACCCAATGTGTTTTTTACCAATCACCCCTTGGGAAATTGTGATTTCCTGCCTAGTGGTTAGGTTTAGGGAAAAACCTTAGGCACAGTGTTAGAATTTGGGTAACTTTTCAGTTTAGGCATTACCAGGGATGTCACTAGAAAATCATGGATGGGGGGCTAAGCCTCGTTTTGGGGGGTCTGGGCATACTCCCCAAAACATCTTTTCACCATGTATTTTTAGAGTAACAACAGGTGTAAAATATATCAAAATAAGGTTATTTTTAGTCAAGGTTAACTAAAAGTATACCTGTCTCATATTTTGTGTTAGACACTTATCTAATATGACTTAAATTCTATCCAAATAAAGAAATTAAAGTCCACTCTGTCCTTATCCATGCGACACCAACTATAGGCACAAAAATGGCTGTACTATGTAGCCAAAATATTTTTGTCAACTATAGTTTATAGTAAATGAACATCTACATACAGTACATATTCTGTTCTAAGCGAGATTTCTCAGAATAATTCTGAATAATTTCAAAATAGATTTAGTCATTAGCCCACTCATCTTGGAATGAAGTCATTAAAAATTATCTTAATTAAAAAAAGAAACATTTAATAACCGCATCTCCCTTCCTCTGAACAGAAAACGTTGCAATACGTTAACTTCAAACCCAAACAAACATGAATCTGTGAAACACGCACAGTTTAGCAACTGTGTTCCGTTGAAACCGAAAAATTGAACATTAACTAATCTCAAACCAATTATCGGCATATCCAACAGCAATTTTGAAAAACATCTTCTTGTACCGAATAATCATTTGATCAAGTCATCAATGTTCATGATGATTATTAGTGACATACAAATGTTAGCTAGCATGTAATTAATGGGGAATTAATATTTTCAGTAGTTGGTTAGTGACGAAGATAAAAATACGACCCTCTATTATCGGCCACCGTCTCCAATTATTGGCCACCTTACTATTTTGTTTAATTACATTATAATTGCTTTTTATTTGTATCACAAATGACAGATCTTAGTCTTAGTCAACTAGAAAGTTAACAAGCTTTCTTGCCTTCCGGTGAATAATAAAAAAAGACTGATCACTTCGATATTACATGATGTCCGGAGAGTCGTGCAAGTCGAAATTCACGAACTGCAACTTGTCTAAACAATTTCCATACATGACATTTTTAAGACCTCAAAAAATGTTTTAACCTCCATACATTTCTATAGAAAATGGTTGTCGGCTAGCTCAAAGAGTATATTGATTAGCAAAACGTACCGTTGCTTTCCAGTGCTATTCCATTTTGAACTTGAGAGGATTTACTTCTCCGACTATAAGAAACGTATGCTACTACTTACGGAAGACAGCTCGCTTCAGATGAGCAAGCTACGTTCAAAGCACAAAACTCAAAAGAACATGCTTCCAACACGATTCTATACAATTTCTATACAATTTCTAAGAAGTTTAGATGCGATGGAAAGGTTGACGAAAAAAAAGAAATCACTGAGAAAATATATTGACTGACATATTGATATATTTATTGGGGTTAAGCGTTGGGCCTTGCGATGTCCCTGGGCATTACGGTTTAGGGTTAGGTGTTAGAGCTAGATTAAGTTTGAGCGTAAAGGTTAGGTTATTGAGGTTAATTTCAAGGTTAGGGTTAGGTTAAGGTTTGGGGAAGGTTTAGGGTTAGGGTATACTGTAGGCAACATGGACTTCTGGGTTTCCAGTCCATACAAGGCTAAAAAAAAACACCCCTATCTGTGTGTGGTTGGATAGTATCCCAATTCAGGCTTCCTCAGTAGTGAATATCAAATGGAGCCCCTGATTATACTTGTAGTGATTTAGGCACTTCCTTTGATGCAGCTGTTATGGGGGGGAGGGGGCGTGGGGGGGGGGCTTGATTAGCAGCTTGTTAAATAGACTTAAACTGTGTGTGTGATCATCCTCAGCCAAAAGTATGGGGTGACTGAGATAAAAGTCTTAATGTAAATACAACATTGTGTGGGATTGGATGAAGGGAGGTTGTGGTGACAATCCATGCCCCCTTGTGAGAAACTATAGTACTACAAATCCTTCCATAATTTGAATCCATGGAACTCCTAGATCATCCTCATCCACTGTCAAAAGGGACAAATGCTGGTCCCTCTTTTCGTTGCTGCTTTTTTCAAATGTTAACTTTTTGTTTTGGAAAATTTGATTTTTCATGTTGATCTGTTTACCTGACAACAGAAGACTAATGTAGGTGACTTGGGCCACAGACCTAGAGTGCTCTACAGGCTAAACGCCAGGCTGGTTCCGACATGGCCACGCGGATGTTGTGGACGGGCAGGGTCTGTCTGTAGAGTTGGCAGGCAGCAAGGCTGGTACTAGAATTAGCAACGTGCCTAATAATGATGACTGCTCCCTACAGCAGCTCCATGTTCTTTGCTCTGATTGGTTTTATGGCTGTGTGTGTGCTCTGTAGTCTCAGCCCTCTGCATCTCTTCCCGTCTCCAGCTGGCAGGTGTCACACGGTAGGGGGTGCTAGAGAGCATGGCTGATCCCGGCCAGCCCCAGGAGAGCAGAAGAAGTAGTCTGCAAAGGAAAAAACCTCCATGGCTCAGAGTGGACATCCCCCAGCTGTCTCTGGATGAGCACTCCACATTCATGCAGGTGTAATGACACACTCGCCTTATGTTACACATGTAAATAGATAGACACAGGCATATACGGGCACAGTTACTGTAACCTCAGGCAGGCCCGCTGATAGGGGGGGACAAACGGGTCTGTTGTCCCAGGTCCAGGGTAGGGGGGGGCCCAGAACTGACATTGGGTTGACATTAAAGGGCCCATCTAAGATTATCTCGTCCCGGGCCCAGGCAAGACTGTCAGCTGGCCTGACCTCAGGTACAGATTCAGTACAGAGTCATATAAAAAAGATTCCTGTAAAATCAAGGCAGATTGAATGTAGATTTGATAAAGAATCAAAACAGAGGTAATAGAATCAATATAGAGTTAATACAGATTCAATACATAGTCAAGGAAGATTCAATACAGAATCAAAACAGAGATAATACAGAGTCACTGCAGATTCAGTGCCGATGCAATACAACAAGCATATGATGGAGAACAGCTAGTTTGTCCATTTTGCTGTTGAATTACTATTTACGTTGGTTGTCTGTTGTGTGTTGCAGCCAGTGAAGAGGCCGGGGGTCCTGCGCAGTGTGAGCATGCCCGGTGACAACACACAATCAGGCATCGCGACCTTTGACCCGAGCAACTATTCTCGACCTCCATTGCCCTCCATCACACAGACTATCAAGAGGTAAAAGTACGCATGCAAACACACACACACACACACACACACACACGCAAGCATTACACCTTCCACTCTCCTCGCTTTACTCCCCACTGCCGCCTGAGTTCTGCAGGTTCTGAATATCTTAAATAACACCAACTGACTGACTAACTAATTGACTAACTGGCTCATCTTTCTTTCTTTCTTTCCAGTTAATATGGACTAACTAACCTTGTCTCTTTTCGTCTTCTTTATTTTCCACTCTTTTTCTTCTCTTTCCGGTTTTGCCTCCCCCTGTGTGTGTGTGTGTGTGTGTGTGTGTGTGTGTGTGTGTGTGTGTGTGTGTGTGTGTGTGTGTGTGTGTGTATGTGTGTGCGCGCGTAGTGAGAAGAGGGTGCATTTCAAGCGGGTCAACACAGTCCCTCCTAAGGGCCAGCGGGGTCTCCGGAGGGTGTCTGTACTCCGCAGGCGCTCCTGTGTCCCCAAACTAGTCACCCGCCGCCGCTCGTCCATCCCCAAACAAATTATCAAGTAAGAGAGTCACGGTGGTCAATAACTGCCTGAAGTGTATAACATAGACCTCTCTGAAACTGAGTGTGTAACATAGACCTCTCTTAACTGAGTGTATAACATAGACCTCTCTGAAACTGAGTGTGTAACATAGACCTCTCTGAAACTGAGTGTGTAACATAGACCTCTCTGAAACTGAGTGTATAACTTAAACCTCTCTGAAATTGAGTGTATAACATAGACCACTCTGAGACTGAGTGTAAAGCATAGACCTCTCTGAGACTGAGTGTAAAACAAAGACCTCTCTGAAACTGAGTGTATAACATGGACCTCTCTGAAACTGAATGTATAACATAGACCTCCCCGAAACTGAGTGTGTAACATAGACTTCTCTGAAACTGCGTGTATAACAGACCTCTCTGATACTTAGTGTATAACATAGACCTCTTTGAAACTGAGTGTATAACATAGACCTCTTTGAAACTGAGTGTATAACGTAGACCTTTTTGAAACTGAGTGTGTAACATTGACCTCTTTGTGGATCTTGTTTCAAAGCTAAACAGAACCAAAGGGGCAGTAATGTCTAAGGTGCTTATTAATTCAGGGCATTTAGATATTTCATGCATAATCCTCATGCACATTATCCATGACTCTTCACATATAAGCCCTCTTTCTTTTTCATTACTTTCTGGAGTCGGCAGAGAGGGGGGGGTTTGTCAGTGAAATAGAGACAAAACGATTGGTCCCCTTGGAAAGATAAGCATAAAAGGCTTTGAAAAATGTCATTGTTGTTTATCAGCTTAATTTTACTCTCCAAATATGAGAGTAATCTAAGCTTTAATATTTATCAAGCAATGCATGTTTGGTACTGCTAGAAATTCTTATGAACTGAATCTAATATATCTATCTTCCCATAGATTTATATTTTTTTCAAGTTCATCCATGGCTTCCTGTTTCACTGGGTATATATTTGAGGTGATAACATGCCAAACTCTCTTGTACATCTATCAACATGAGGAAAATCAGAGAGCACACAAGTAAAAATAGATGGTTGCTGACCATAATAAATTTGGCAATTGCTATAAAAAACAATAGCTTTAAATCTACTGGAGCTGTGAAGTTCTAGAAGAGGGCAACAGTGTATTTTGACCCCACGCCCAGTGTAGAGGATGGTGTGAGTTTTAAAGCTCTCCATGGAGCACCGCTACAGAATACAGACACCTGAAGTGGGTTTGGCATAGAAGGAAAATTACCTAATTCCCATTGTGGAGTATGGATATACAGTATATGGTTGTGGGGCTATTTTGCTTCTAAATACCCTGAGAAACTGGTTTGGATATTGCTGTTTTCTTGCCATTGGCAGGGTAGACAAATGTACTAAATGCAAGGGTTCCAGTAATCATGACACGTGTCTTTGAGAAGATACTTATTTCTTGATTCTTCAGATTTTTTTTTACAATTTTACCTTATTTAAAAGTTTGATTTCAGTCATATTTTGAGTGTAATATCAAGCTGATGAACAACAACCTTAACCCTAACCCATAACCCTAAACGTAACCCATCAGCCTAAACCAAACCCATAAGCCTAAACCTGGCAAAACATCTGGACCTTTCACCATGTTTAATGTTTTCATGTAATGTCAGGACATTTTGGGAAATGGTTCTATTAAGGTAGTCTGAAAACAAAGTCCAATTTTCATTCCTAAACCATAACCATAAATATAACCCAAACCATAAATGTAACCAATAAGCCTGCTAACGAATATTTAAAAGTTAGGACTTGCAAAAAGTCTAGTCTTGTCACCATGTTTTCATGTAATGTTAGGACATTTTGGTGAATGTTAATCCTGATAAGGTTGGGAAACAAGTACATAGACACACTTAATAAGTACACAGACACACTTACGCATACACACACGTATGATAAGTACACAGACATATTTACGCATACACACACGTATGATAAGTACACAGATACACTTACGCGTATGCACACGTATGGTAAGTACACAGACACACTTACGCGTACGCACACGTATGATAAGTACACAGACACACTTACGTGTATGCACACGTATGATAAGTACACAGACACACTTATGCATACGCACACATATGATAAGTACACAGACACACTTACGCGTACGCACACGTATGATAAGTACACAGACACACTTACGCGTACGCACACGTATGATAAGTACACAGACACACCTACGCGTACGCACACGTATGATAAGTACATAGACACACTTACGCGTACGCACACGTATGATAAGCTACCTGGCTTTCCATGACTGATTAACCACTTCAATCTGGAAAAGCACTTTGTGACAACTGCTGACATAAAAAGGGCTTTATAAAATAAATGTGATTGATTGTTTTCAAGATTGTTGAGCTGGTTTGTACATTCAACTATGTTTTGTGTGTGTGTTTTGTGTGTGTTGTATGTGATCCACGTCTGTGTGTACATGTGATGACCTGAAGTCCCAAGAAAGATTAGAAAACCTGACAAATCGTTCCCCACAAGGTTTTTTGGCAGGTCTTAGGAAAACACGATTTTCGGCTTAGGAGTTAGGTTTAGGGAAAAACGTACAATTGGTCATAGTGTTTACATGTAGGTTTAAGTATTATCAGTTAGATTTAGGGTTAGGCGTTAAGGATAAGTTAACCTCGTCCCAAGGCTATTTGGGTGGAAGTGTCTGGGAACGACATTGGAGCTAGTTTATGTTTATGCATAAAAGTTAGGTTATTGAGATTAAGGTTAGGTTAAGGTTAGGTTGGGATTAGTTATAATGTTGTCACATTGTCACCAACATGTGTCTGTCTGTGTGCATATGGAGGGCTATATGAATAGCATGGTACAGTAACATGCTCAGGGGTACCGACAAGCCAAGGCCTGTAAGAGGGACGGGAATTTCAGCAATGCTACCATTTTATTGACACATAGCTATTCTCACGCCTATGACAATGTTTATGGACATGATTACACTGTATATGACTTGCTGAGTATGAACTTGTTGCTTACCACACATGATTGTGTTAGCCTGCTGAGCTAAAGCCTAGGCGTTAGCTTGATCGCACTGACCAGGCACAACACAGAATACCTTGCTAAACCTATGACAACCTTACCCTAAGGTATTTTTCAGGTGCAGTGTTCATAACTTTGCAGTGCATTCATTCTTTTTTTCACTTCTATCTCACCCTTTTCTCCACCCCTTCACCCCTTTTCCCCTGTGTCACTCTTTCTCTCTTTCCCACTGTCTTTATATCTACCTCTCATTTTCTCTATCTCTGTTTTTTTCATCCCTTTGTCTATCCCTCTCTCTCCCTATCTTTCTATCTCTCCCTCTCTTTCTCTCTCCCTCTGTCCCTCCCTCTCTTTCTCTTTTCTTATCTGTCTAACTCTCTCCCTCTCTCTCTCCTTGTCTCCCCTGTTGTCTTGTTGAGACAGGTCCCTGCACCCTTCCTCCTCTGCCTGATATTTACAACCTCCCTTGTTTTTCCTCTCCTTTTAATCTGTGTTCCTGGGCAGTGCTGGTATGTTAGTGGGAGCATTGGCCTGTTTACACACACTCCCTAAACAGAGAGGGGGAGAGGGAGAGAGAGAGGGAGGGAGAGAGAGGAAGAGAGAGAGGGAGCGGCTTGTAGAAGTGTGGTAGGGAGGTGGGGACAGAGATTCACGCAGAGCGGACCACTGAGGATCAGGCAGCTACACATGGAAGATTTGGTCTGGAGATATCGGCGGGAACACCTCACAACATCAAGTTCAAAGAGCAAGTGAGTTCACTGAAAAGGAATACGACAGAGAACATTCTGCAGGAAGAAGATGGTTTGGAGAAGTACGGAATACTTGCCCCCGATTATAGCCTGGAGACTAGGAAACTAAAAAGAGTATGCTCCTAAAGGAGGATGTACCGAAGGGCATTCTGAGTTCAGAGAGCTAATCTTCAGTTGAATTGAAAGCCTGTTGGAGTACATCACAAAGTCTTCAGGTCAGCAGGAGAAAGATGATTTTTTTTGGTTAGCCTGCTAGTCTTCTAGATGTCACATTATCCATGTAGATAATCTGGTCTGAGGACCATCAAATTTTGCCTGGACGTTTGACTAACACTCTCTGGGAAGAATGAAGGAACATCAGCAACCAGTGAATGTGTGACAGCGCTCAGCCTCAGCTGGCCTACAATTGACCCTTCAGTTGTTCTCTGTAGCTGTGTACCGGAGGTCCACGTGGGGTCAGAGGTTCATCAGTGGGGTTAAGGGTGATATTATGTGGTTGTGAATCCAGGTTGCCGCAGCTCTGCGTTAGCCAGAAGCATGACTCTACCTGCCTCCTGGGACTGGGATGGGCCAGACAGGTAGGAGGACCGTAGGGAGGAGAGGAGAGAGGTGTGTTGGTATTTAACGCCCAGAGAGGAAGGGGAGGTGGGGAAGAGCTGGACGTACTGTGGTGAGTAGAGGAAAAGGTGGGAAACGGGATAGAGAGGGTGTTAGAGGTGTGGCAGGTAGCCTAGCGGCTAGAGCTTTGAGCGAGTAATAAAAAGTTGGCTAGTTCGAATCCCATAAGCAAGGTACTTAGCCCTAATTTCTCTTGTGTTGTTGATAATGTCTGATGGGATAGGCATACACACGTATGGAACAGGACAAATATCATAACCTCTATTTGAACTTCTGAGGGAGGGAAAATAACAAGAGGACATTAGCGGAGAGGAATTCTAGCTAGAACAAGGTTCCCTAATACTATTTTCCAATTATTTTATTTTCCATCTGTATATTATTTAGAGGGATGCTTGTTTTTAAATAATTAGGTTCTGCAAAGTGACCAGCGTGTAGAAGAACAAGATAAATAATTCTATGTGTGTAAATACTGCATGAGGCTACTCATTTCTTGCACGGGACTTGTCTTCTAGTACTGGAATAAAACCAGTAGCTTCTAGCTCCACTGGGGATAGCTGTTTTTTTAATAGTCTCCAAAACATTGCCAAACTGGCATTATTAGTGGATATACTTTACAAGGCTTCTTAGTCTCACCTTTATAGGCAGATTCATAGCTTTGTATCTGAATGGTGAATCAAGCTTCCTAACTCGAGGTTGATCGTTACTGTGAATGATACTTGGATGGCACTCCGTGCATCAACCCTATCTTGAAGACATCAAAAGCTGTTTCACGTTGACTGGTGTAGTTTTGACTGTTGTCCCTTGGCAGACTGGTGTACTCATGAACCAGTTGTTTTGCTGTTGTTTAGCTTGGCAGGCTGGTGTACTCATCAACCAGTTGTTTTGTTGTTGTTTGGCTTGGCAGATTGGTTTACTCATGAACCAGTTGTTTTGCTGTTGTTTAGCTTGGCTGGGACTGTGGTACAGTAGGCAGCTTGTTCGCGCAAAGAAATGTTTGTTATCTATTAATCTTGCAATGAGTCAAAGTGTTTGTTTCTCTGGATTGAATCTTCCCAGATCTCTATCCGCAAGTCTGTTTTACAGAACAGATGAAATGTATGTCACTAAGTGTTTTCTTTTTCTGTGGTGTTTACATATCTAATCCCCTGAGGGCCTCTTTAGGTGAATCACAGCTTACTCTACCCTCCAAACAAAAAACCTGGGATCCCTCTTAAAACATTCTTGTTAAGGGGACAACAATCAGTGTGGCACCTCCCTCTCTTTTCCCCCGGGCCTGAATTTGCGCAGCCTTAAAAGGCTTCCCCAGCTGTCTGGTCTCTGTCTAATGATGGAGACTATGTTATTACTGAGTGTCCGCTACTCTAAACAGTTTCAGTTCAGCTGAGCAACATCCTGCTGCTTCATCAAACACTTCACCTCAACCCCCGTGTACAGACTCTCTCTGAGGCACTCCAATTCTCATACTGTTTTCATGAACTAGTCTGTGAACCATTAAAATACGCTCCGAAAGAGATTTGATGTGAAAAGATCTGATGCGATTAGTCAAAAGACTAATTCATTAAAAAAATATCAGAATGTCAAGACAGTCTCAGACAGTGGGTCACATTAGCATGAAGTGTAATGAACACAGCCACACCGTATGGCCACACTCCTTCCGAAACAGACACAGGTGGTCCGCTCAGGCAACACCAGGAAAGTGTGGGTGTGAACTGTGGGTGACCTGTAACCTTCAGGTTTTCACACCATGGGGTTCAAGTCTAGGCTTTGGCTGGGCACCTCAAGGACATTCACTGACGTGTCCCCAAAACCACAGCGGATTGTCACGCTGAAATACGGATCTTCTCCCCAGTCTGAGGTCCTATGCGCTCTAGATCAGGTTTCCTTTATTTTCTTTATTGACCTATTTATATTTTCCTAATTTCATCCTTCCCTCATCCTTAGCAGACACTCTTATCCATTAAGTGCATACATTTTAAAAAAGGCTAGGTTAAACATCCACACAGCTTAGTAGTG
This sequence comes from Esox masquinongy, assembly GCA_016801175.1. NCBI lineage: Eukaryota > Metazoa > Chordata > Actinopteri > Esociformes > Esocidae > Esox > Esox masquinongy. The sequence continues at coordinate 19,197 of JACXGI010009767.1, read as the reverse complement.
AGTAAATTCTAATCAAGGTAATCAAGTTATCGGCAAAAGTCTGTCCTGGAAAGGAGACCATAAACAAACATAATAGGCAATGTTTAAAATAGAAAAACAGAGTTAGTGGCAGTGGAACTATTTTAGGTACTGTATGAAAAGGTAGGTTTTCAGATGTTTTCTGAAAACGGGCAGATTCCACCATTGAGGTGCCAGAACAGTGAAGAGTTTTCAGTGCCTGGATTGGGAACTGCTCTGAAAGGGGTGAGATGACCAAGAGCCCAGAGATCGCTGAATCAACGGCCCAGGTAGGGATGTAGGGCTATGAGCACTGTCTGGAGGTAGGGAGAAGCTGCTCTTATTGCTCCGTAGGCAAGCACCATGGCCTTGTAGCTGATTTGAGCCTCAACTGGAAGACAGTGCAGTGTGCGAAGAAGTGTGGTGACATGGGAGAAATTGGTAAGGCTGAACCACCAGGCTGGCCGCTGCATTCTGAATGAATTGCAGGGGTTTGGTTACACACGCCGCGAGCCCCACCAAGAGTGAGTAAAGCGGTAATTCAGGCAATATAGGTTGATGATATTCAGGATATCATCAACCTTCTTTTGAAATTGGTTGACAAAGTTATCAGCAAAGAGGGAAGATGGCAGGGGAGGAGATGGAGGGTTAAGGAAAAAGGTGGAAAAGACTCCTTAGACGAAGGTTAGTGGTACAAGGTGGAATTTTGAGTGGTACTAAGTGGCTTTAGCAGCAGATATGGAGGAAGAGAAGGTAACAAGAAGTGATTGGGAAGAATCATGTCCAATCATTTGGATTTTCCACAGATGGTCTCAGTCAAGTTGTAGAGACATCTCAACAATGAATATGGGGTATTGTTTGTAGATTTTTGGGATTTTTACATTTATTTGATCAATTATGAAAGTGTGGAAAAGGTGAAGTGGTTTGAATACATTCCAATGGCACTGTATACTTAACACATGAAACTAGATGGCTAATGCTACATATTAGAAGGGGAACACAAACACTAGCAGTGTAATAACTCAAACACTGTCATACAACCAGTCTGGGCCTGGCCGACTGCCCAGGACTAACAGGAAACATCCGCTCATTCATAATATCCCCTGAAACATCAGTGTAGTCTCTATTGTCTCTACGGTGTAGTCTCTATTGTTCCAGATCCCCGTTTCAGTCTGTATTTGTGTGAATGTATTAGGTTTTATTATGTGTAAATTCATTAGGTTTTATTATGTGTACATTTATTTTATGTGTGTCTTATGGTGTGTACATGCATTACGGTGATTTTATGTGTTTAGTCATTAGGTTGTTTTGTGTGTTCAGACATTAGGTTGATTTGTGTTTTCAGGCATTAGTATAATAGTTTTTTTACATGGTATGTCTGGGGCAACACACACACACATGATGATATGATAAAGGTTAAATAGTCAGGTCAAGTTTTATCTATGCTGCTGACCTGGTTTTCTGTACACTCCTTGCATTGAACATTTCTTCAGTGTTATTTGAACTCAGTTTGAACCATGACTACTTCCTCCAGTACTACCATTATGCCCCGACACGGTCAGTTACCCTGACCTGACCCACCTCTCCTTCCCCTCAGGGGCACTGCGGACTGGTTCGGGGTCAGTAAGGAGAACGACAGCACCCAGCGATGGCGGAGGAAGAGCCTGCAGCACTGCAACCTGCGCTACGGCCGCCTCAAGGCCCAGGTGATGAGGGACATGGAGCTGTCCAGCCAGGACAACGTGTCTCTGACCAGCACTGAGACGCCCCCACCCCTCTACCTCCCCCCACACCACCACCAACACCCCCATGGCATGCAGAGGGTAGGGCAGCGCCACCCAAACCGGCGTTTAGAAACTCTGTCTCCTTCGTGTTCTCTCTACCCGTGTCTGTCTCTCTTGTTTTAAAGTGTTGGGGATTTTAGGCCCTTGCCATGCGTTATGTGTTGTGTTTTGATTAAGCTAACGTGTTTTGTTTTTTTTATCCTCCCCCTTGGCAATAGTGACATTATTCTGTGAATGTATCGGAAGTATGTATTTGAAGCTCTTTAGTGTAGATGAACCATTGTTAACATCTCACGTCTCGCTTTCTAAATAATGGGAATAAATACTGAATGCTGCTTATCTGACATTACAGTGTCTGTGTTTGTAGATTGTGGACCCCCTGGCGCGGGGCCGTGCCTTCCGCATGGTGGAGGACGTAGACGGTTACAGTGTACCCCACACCCCCATCACCCCCGGTGCCGGCTCTCTCTGGTCCTTCTCCAGCTCACGCTCCGCACTCAACCGCTTACCACGGAGACGCAAGCGAGAGTCTGTGGCCGTCATGAGCTTTAAGGCTGCTGCAGCTCTGGTGAAGGTTTGTGTCGCACAAATGTCAATAAATTCTCCGGGCTAAAGTTAAAGGGTTAGGGGTTAGACGGTCGTGTGGAAAAATAAGTACTTTTTTAAAAACATATTTGGACATACGGATATGAAATCTTCACTTCAATACTTGTCAGATTAAGGTAACCTAATTTAACAAATTACACTGATACGTATTTTGAAAAAAATGTTTCATAAACAATCTACAGAAATATGTTTTCATAGTGCAGAAAAAATAAATTTACCTCTATCTTCAATATCTGGTATTGCCCACTTTGGCTGAAATAACCATCTAGCCATTTCTGGTAATCAGGAATTTCGCACACTTTTCTTTACAGTTCTGCTTCAAATGTGCCATGTTTGAAGGCATTCTTGCATACACGGCCCACTTCAAGTCCCCTCACAGCATTTTGATAGGATATGAGATCTGGGCTTTTACTCCATAATCCTCCATTTCTTCTTTTTCAGCTATTCTGTTGTAGCTTAGTTTGAGTTTTTGGATCATTGTCCTGATGCAAGATCCATCTTCAGTTCAGCATCAGCTTTTTGGCATATTCTCCTCAATATTTCTCTGGTACGATATCGGATTCATGGTAGACTCAGTGATGGCAAATTGGCCAGATCCTGAGGCAGCACAGCAGCCACAAACCATAACGTCATGGTATCCATGCTTTACTGTTGGTATGAATTTCTTTTGTTCAAAGGCTGTGTTTTGTTTTTTGCCAAATACAGCATCTGGCATTGCGGCCAAACAAGTCCACCTTTGACTCATTTTTCCAGTAGTTTTGGTCTTTACCCAGGTGTTATCTGGCACAGATCAGTCGTGTCTTGATATTGAGAACAGAGGCTTCTTCCTTCTTGACCTCCCATGGAGGCCAAGTCTGTGCAGTCTCTTCTTGAAAGTTGACTCATGCACTTCAACATTGATTGTGGCACTGTAGATCCCTTGATCTTACCCTGGAGTTCTCGGAAACTTTTAAGAGCAACTTACGGTCAACTCCTGAGCTGAATTTGGGGGGATGACCTGTCCTATGTAGATTGCAAGTGGTCTGGAATTCTTTGGTCAGACAGTGAAAAATGTATTGTTACCACACACCCAATTTGGTTAAGACCAAACCATACCAGAAATTTCTTATTCTTATGGAAGGCTGGACCCTACCAATATACTCTCCTGTTTTGGTGCCCCTGATTCTAATTTTAGCCATTCTATGTGATGGTAACGTTTCGGGTCCCCTGAAGGATAGTTGAACTTAAATGTGTGTTGTATTGTTAAGGAATAATCTCTGATACTGAATATTTAAGGAATCATCTCTGAAAATGAACTGTTCAGTAGTCATCTCTGATACTGAACCATTGAGGAATCATATCTGATACTCCAGTCTCTGAGTTGTGGGCTGCTACATACTTTAGGTGTTATAAAAGGCACCTGTTTGATCTACCTACATGCATCACTGGGAGTCAACATGACTCACATTTACTGTCTCAGACCCAGTCTCTTAGAAGCCTCAGATCTGTCTGATAACATATTTCAGCTCTTTGTTGCTGCCCTCATCAGCTGTACTGGACTAGATGTTGATCTCTTTATATGTTGAGATTAAATACTGTAATGCAATGAGGAATGAACACGTGACTCAGGTTTACTGTAGCTTTGCAATACCACACACCCACACAGACACATGGATACCTGTTTCTGTTTTGTTTCATGTGTTATAGAAAGAAAACTACTGTGAGTGTAGGTGCCATGTAAAGGTTGAGGCCAGACCTGTGAGGTAGAATGGATAACACTGACGTTAGCCCCACCCTCCTGTCAGAATGGATAACAGTGATGTTAGTCCTGCCCTCCTGTCAGAATGGATAACACTGACGTTAGCCCCGCCCTCCTGTCAGAATGGATAACAGTGATGTTAGTCCTGCCCTCCTGTCAGAATGGATAACACTGACGTCAGTCCCGCCCTCCTGTCAGAATGGATAACACTGACGTCAGTCCCGCCCTCCTGTCAGAATGGATAACACTGACGTCAGTCCCGCCCTCCTGTCAGAATGGATAACACTGACGTCAGTCCCGCCCTCCTGTCAGAATGGATAACACTGATGTCGGTCCCGCCCTCCTGTCAGAATGGATAACACTGACGTCACTGACGACGTCAGTGTATCTGGTATGTAAGCCAGCAGTTGAAGTGGAACATTAAAGAAGTTAAGGCTAATCAAGCCCCCTGAATTCATAGCCTCCTCATGGTCACACTTCCCAGCTGGTTATCGGAAGTCAGAGAAGACACAGTCATCTGTCCCGGAGATGATGTCCACTCTGTTTACAGAGGACCTTCTGCAGGACTGTAGATTTCTTAGGTGGTTCTTAACACTTAGTGTGTTCTCCCCTAAGGTGCTGGTCAGGGCACAGATGACAGACACTTTAATTTCAGTTGAGTTTGTTTAAGGAACATCAATACTGCAATACGGCACAGCGATGCAACATGAGATAGTTGGGGTTTTAGCCAACTGTGTTTACCAAATACACATTGGTATGTATGTGTATATGAGTGGATGTATGTTAGTGTGTGTGTGTGGTTCTGGAAACAGAAAGGGAATAAGCAATAGTAAATAGCAGGTAGGCTATATAACGTAATACAACTTACAATACAAAGGCTAAAACAATTATGTGTTACAATAACATAAGTTGCACTGCACTATAAGGAACAATAGAACGCATTCACGTAAAACACTACAAGCGTCACGGTTAGTTTACTCTACTGCATTAACTTAAATGCATCTATATAGTCCACAATGAAAATAGCTATCATACAGTAGCTATCATAATGATCTCAGTAATATATTAGCTCTCCATAGCCTTTTGCACACGCATCCTTGGTTATTTGAAATTCAACTCACGTCCGGAACTGACAGAAAGCCCATGGTATTACTGTTATACAGTGGTAATGATTAATCAGTTGTTACAACGAAGGTGATGATGATGTGTGTCAGGGCCGCACCGCCAGGGAGAGGGAGGGCGCCGCCCGACGCTGTCACAGACGGAGCTTCATGCCCGTGAGTTTCCTGGAGGATGATACCATGGACTTCGCTGATGAGCTGGACACCTCCTTCTTTGCTAGGGTGAGTAACAAACACAAACCTGCGCCATCACACGTTTACTCTCAGATGCCACACTCACATTCCTCCTGTCCTTCTTGATTCATGCATTTATCACCAGCAGACTCGACTATTGCAACTCTCTACTGTCTGGCCTGACCCCAAAAAAAATTGGCAAACTGCGATTAATTCAAAATGTAGCTGCACGTGTTCTTACCAATACCAAAAGAGAGAGAGAACACATAACACCTACTTTAAAGACTCTACATCGGCTGCCTGTGAATTTTAGAATTGATTTCAAAATTGCCCTGTTGATTTGTAAAGCACTACATGGCCATGCACCTGAATACTTGTCTGACATGTTTTTAAGATATGTGCCTGGTCGGTCCCTCAGATCAACTGGTACTGTTCTTTTGGTTTAGATATGTGCCTGGTCGGTCCCTCAGATCAACTGGTACTGTTCTTTTGGTTTAGATATATGCCTGGTCGGTCCCTCAGATCAACTGGTACTGGTCATTTGGTTTAGATATGTGCCTGGTCGGTCCCTCAGATCATCTGGTACTGGTCATTTGGTTATCTCAACCAAAACTTTTGGTGAAACCAATTTCAGCCACTATGGACCTGTCCTTTGGAACAGCTTACCAGATTATATGAGGGATCCAGATACAACAGACATTTTTTTTAAAAAGGTCTTAAGACACCTTTTTATAGCCTTGCTTTTTTTCAACTTGTCTTAATAATTATTTTATGTAGTACTTTCTCCCCTTTGTTCTAACCTCTTATTTTTTCGTTTTATTGTAATTTACATCTTTACTGTAATTCATACATTTTATCAAAGCATTATTTATAAACTGTTATTCTGATTCTTATTTATTAACCGTTTATTCAGACTTTTACCTGTTAAAGCACCTTGAAATGCATTTTGTAAGAAATGTGCTATATAAATAACATTTGATTTGATCTCTTTTCCTCCAGGATGGTCTGAGGAGAGGAGATGAGGAGCTGTCTACGTATGCAGACGATGTGTTTGACTCTCCATCTGAGGCCGCCATCAAAGCAGAGGAGTTTAACACAGTCGTTGACGAGAGGGACCTCACAGGTGGTGCCCTGGACAGGAACGAACTGGAGAGGAGTCACCTCATGCTGTGAGTGGAACACAAACAACACAGGGACAACACACAAATAACACAGAAACACCGCATAGACAACACTCAAACAACACACAGAAAACACACACAAACAGCTCACAAAAACCATATAGACAACAGTCCACCTCTTTCCTTCTATCTTATGCTCCCTCTCTCCATCTACCTCTGTCCCTCTCTCCTGCTTCTCAAATCTCCGCCTCATAATGTCCGCAGTCCCTTGGAAAGAGGCTGGCGTAAGGGTAAAAATCCTGGAGCCTCTCTGGTCCAGCCCAAGGTGCGCCTGCGCCAGGAGGTGGTCAGTGTGAGCGGGCAGCGCCGGGGCCAACGCATCACAGTGCCCGTCAAGAAGCTCTTTGCCAAGGAGAAGAGGCCTTACGGCCTTGGCATGGTGGGAAGGCTCACCAACAGAACCTATCGCAAACGCATCGACAGCTTTGTCCAGCGGCAGATAGAGGACATGGACGACCACAGGTACACATGAAAATTAACAATGTACTATAAGGACTAGGACTATTTATCATTATCAACTACAGTATGATTATTTACAATGTATAAACTAGGGCCCTCCTAGTTCTAGGGCCCTCCTAGAACTAGGGCCCTCCTAGAACCATTGGAGGGTCATTATCAACTAGGACTATTTACAATGTATCAACTATGATTATTTACAATGTATTAACTATGACAATTTATAGCTGATTGACTGATTATTTGCAATGCCTTGATTGTGACTATTTAAGATGTATGAAAGATGACCATTTACAACAAATTTACTGTGCCATCTACAATGTAGCAATTGTGACTATTTACAATGTTTTTATTATGGTGGACTTACAATGTATCAACTGGCTGTTAACAATTTATCTACTATGACTATAATTGAAAATAACAAAATAAAAATAACAAAACTTCTGCCTGTGATAATTTACAATTATTGATTATTTTGTTATTTTCAATTATTGAGGAATAGGAATTACAGTTTTGGAATATAACAGATGTCAACTTTAACATCACAAAATCCCACTATTATGGCTAGTACAGTTGTGCTCATAAGTTTGCATACCCTGGCAGAAATTGTGAAGTTTTGGCATTGATTTTGAAAATATGACTGATCATGCAAAAAAACTGTCTTTTTTTTAAGGATAGTGATCATATGAAGCCATTTATTATTTATTATATTATTTACTATTTGGCTCCTTTTTAAATTATTATGATAACAGAAATCACCCAAATGGCCCTGATCAAAAGTTTACATACCCTTGAATGTTTGGCCTTGTTACTGACACACAAGTTGACATACACAGTTGAAAATGGCAATTAAAGGTGAATTTCCCACACCTGTGGCTTTTTAAATTGCAATTAGTGTCTGTGTATAAATAGTCAATGAGTTTGTTAGCTCTCATGTGGATACACTGAGCAGGCTAGATACTGAGCCATGGGGAGCAGAAAAGAACTGTTAAAAGACCTGCGTAACAAGGTAATGGAACTTTATAAAGATGGAAAAGAATATAAAAAGATATCCAAAGCCTTGCAAATGCCTGTCAGTACTGTTCAATCACTTATTAAGAAGTGGAGAAATCCGGCGTTCTCTTGATACCATGCCAAGGTCAGGTAGACCAAGAAAGATTTCAGCCAAAACTGCCAGAAGAATTGTTCGGGATACAAAGAAAAACCCACAGATAACCTCAGGAGAAATACAGGCTGCTCTGGAAAAAGGCGGTGTGGTTGTTTCAAGGAGCACAATACGACAATACTTAAACAAAAATGAGCTGCATGGTCGAGTTGCCAGAAAGAAGCCTTTACTGCGCCAATGCCACAAAAAAGCCCGGTTACAATTTGCCCGACAATAACTTGGCATGCCTTACTGCTTCTGGCACACTGTAATTTGGAGTGACGAGACCAAAATAGAGCTTTATGGTCACAACCATAAGCGCTATGTTTGGAGAGGGGTCAACAAGGCCTATAGTGAGCAGAATACCATCCCCACTGTGAAGCATGGTGGTGACTCACTGATGTTTTGGGTGGGTGTGAGCTCTAAAGGCATGGGGAATCTTGTGAAAATTGATGGCAAGATGAATGCACGTTATCAGAAAATACTGGCAGACAATTTGCATTCTTCTGCAGGAAAGCTGCGCTTGGGATGCTCTTGGACTTTCCAGCACGATAATGACCCTAAGCACAAGGCCAAGTTGACCCTCCAATGGTTACGGCAGAAAAAGGTGAAGGTTCTGGAGTGGCCATCACAGTCTCCTGACCTTAATATCATCGAACCACTCTGGGGAGATCTCAAACGTGCGGTTCATGCAAGACGACCAAAGACTTTACCAAGTCAAATGGGCAGCTATACCACCTGCAAGAATTTGGGGCCTCATAGACAACTATTACAAAAGACTGTACACTGTCATTGATGCTAAAGGGGGCAACACACAGTATTAACTAAGAACTAAGGGTATGCAGACATTTGAACAGGGGTCAGTTCATTTTTTTCTTTGTATGCCATCTTTTGTTTTATGATTGTGCCATTCTGTTATGATCTACAGTTTAATGTGAATCCCATAAGAAATAAAAGACAAGTGTTTTGCCTATTCACTCATGTTTTCTTTACAAATGGTACATATATTACCAATTCTCCAAGGGTATGCAAACTTTTGAGCACAACTGTATATCAGAAGACTGAAGAATAGCACTGCCACAGCTATTTGGGAGCTGGTCTTTCCCAGGTAACATATTACTCATCACAATATATACCAGTGGTTTCCCAAACATTCCTGTACCATGACTCATCTGAAATTACCTAGCTGACCAGGACTCCAGATAAACAAACAGAGGAAGACTATGACTCAATTCAGGTGGTCCATCCCACTCCATACTCTGTGGAAAACTATCATGTACACAGTTGTTGTCATCCACTGCTAGCTGCCCCTGTCCTAATTGCTGTGAAGCCCATACTTACAAACTGCCCTGTGTGACAACATCTATTGATATTGTGTGTGTGTGTTTGTGTGTGTGTGTGTGTGTGTCCGTCCGTCCGTCCGTCCGTAGGCCTTTCTTTACCTACTGGATCACGTTTGTCCACCTGTTGATCACCATCCTTATTGTGTGTCTCTATGGCTTTGCTCCTATTGGCTTCTCCCAACACGAGACTGTTGATTCGGTCAGTACATTCATTGTTTAACAATGTAAAGGTTTCAGAAGGTTTGAAAGTCTCTGTCATTAAGTTTATAGACAGTTTTATACTCTTTGTTTTAAAGGTTACAGACAGTTTAAACTCTTTGTTTTAAAGTTTACAGACAGTTTTATACTCTTTGTTTTAATGGTTAAAGATAGTTTCATAGTCTTTGTTTTAAAGGTTACAGACAGTTTTATACTCTTTGTTTTAAAGGTTACAGACAGTTTTATAGTCTTTGTTTTAAAGGTTACAGTTTTATACTCTTTGTTTTAAAGTTAAAGACAGTTTTATACTCTTTGTTTTAAAGGTTAAAAATAGTTTTGAGGAGTTCATTTTAAAGAATACAGATATTTGTATACTTTTTGTTTTAAATGTTACAGACAGTTTTATAGTCGTTTGAAAGATTACAGAACGTTTTAAGGTATTTATTTTAAAGGTTACAGAAAGTTTTAAGGTATTTATTTTAAAGGTTACAGAAAGTTTTATGGCATTTATTTTAACGGTTACAGTTTTAAAGCAGTTATTTTAAAGGTTACAGACATGTTCAAGTAATTGTAGGTTTTTGAGGGTTTTAGAGTTTTTGTTTTTGAAAGTAAAGTCATCTGCAACTGTGCTGTTACAGATGATATTAAAGTATTTGTTTTAAAAGTTAGTGATGATTTTGATTTTAACCCTTTGCATTTAACGTTGTAAACCATTTTCATCCCTAGGTATTAAGAAAAAAAGGTGTTTATGAAAATGTAAAGTTTGTTCAACAAGAAAACTTCTGGGTCGGACCAAATTCGGTAAGTGTAACTTTTTAGGCTAATAATACAGTTTTGTGTTGATTTTAATCAGTAGTTTTATGCTAATAATACAGTTCTGTGTTGATTTTAATCAGTAGTTTTAGGCTAATAATACAGTTCTGTGTTGATTTTAATTAGTAGTTTTAGGCTAATAATGCAGTTCTGTGTTGATTTTAATCAGTAGTTTTAGGCTAATAATACAGTTCTGTGTTGATTTTAATCAGTAGTTTTAGGCTAATAATACAGTTCTGTGTTGATTTTAATCAGTAGTTCTAGACAATGAGCGTGGGGACACTAAGTCCAGCTCGTTTTCTATTCCACTTGGAAGTTACATGTGTTAGCATCCACCTGGTGTTTCAGGTCTAAGGCAGTACCTAGTCAGAAGGCTCCAAGGAAAACCTGCAGTTCTCTGGGTCTCTCTGAGGCTTGTGTTTTTGATCCAGTGAATGAAACCATGAGACCGTGTCTGTGTTCTGACTGCATCCGCATCCCCCCCCCCGGACTGCAGGAGGCACTGATCCACCTGGGGGCTAAGTTCTCCCCTTGCATGCGTCAGGACCAGCAGGTCTATGAACTGATCCAGGAGAAGAGAGAAAGAGAGAGGGAATCAGCCTGCTGTGTCAGAAATGACCGCTCTGGTTGTCTCCAGTCGTCACAGGAAGATTGCTCTGTGAGTTGCACAAACAACCGTTACGTATTAAGTTTAAAATCCAACAATACCTGACATCTGTTTACCTGTCTCTTTCCATCTGCTCCCTCTCTCCCTCTTTCGTTCTTTCTTCCTGCTATTCCTCTGTCTCTGTTTCCAGTCGACGCTAGCTGTGTGGGTGAAGTGGCCTCATCATTCCAGTGCTCCTCTCCTGGATGGTAAGGTCCGTCAACACGGCTCAGTCTGCCATCAGGACCCCAGGTAATAGTCTGCTAATCTCCCGCTCGTTTTCCATCTGTTTCCTCCCTATCTCCTCCATCGGTCCCTGTCTTCCTCCCTATCTTCTCCATCTGTCCCTGTCTTCCTCACTATCTCCTCCATCGGTCCCTGTCTTCTTCACTATCTTCTCCATCGGTCCCTGTCTTCCTCCCTATCTTCTCCATTTGTCCCTGTCTTCCTCCCTATCTTCTCCATCGGTCCCTGTCTTCCTCCCTATCTTCTCCATCTGTCCCTGTCTTCCTCCCTATCTTCTCCATCGGTCCCTGTCTTCTTCCCTATCTTCTCCATCTGTCCCTGTCTTCCTCCCTATCTTCTCCATCGGTCCCTGTCTTCCTCCCTATCTTCTCCATCTGTCCCTGTCTTCTTCCCTATCTTCTCCATCGGTCCCTGTCTTCTTCTCTATCTCCTCCATCTGTCCCTGTCTTCTTCCCTATCTTCTCCATCTTTTCCTTGTCTTCTTTCATATACAGTATATTACCATTGTTCCTTTTGAGATTCTTCCTTTGGTTCCACTGAGGTTCTTTCTGCCGTTCTCCTCCAAGGATATGTCTGGAGCCAGCCTCTGTTTCACCCCACGAGTGGCCGGATGACATCACCAAGTGGCCAGTGTGTACCAGGTACAACGCGGGCAACCACACTAACCTCCCTCACGTGGACTGTGCCATCACTGGACGGCCCTGCTGCATTGGGACCAAGGGCAGGTGAGGGCAGCCAACGCACTGCTGGGCGGGACGTATCCGAACAGGTAGCCGGGGATTGGAGTGTTGCTGATCAGCTATAACTTTGTGCAGTTGTAATGGCGTGGTGTTGTGTGTGTTCACTCTGCAGGTGTGAGATCACGTCCAGGGAGTATTGTGACTTTATGAAGGGTTACTTCCACGAGGAGGCAACGCTCTGTTCCCAGGTGCCTTGTATGGATGATGTCTGTGGCCTTCTGCCCTTCCTCAACCCTGACATCCCAGACCAGTTCTACCGACTGTGGCTGTCCCTGTTCCTTCACGCTGGGTGAGTATGGAAGGCCCTCACAGGTCTGTGTCATAGGGCCTATGTCTGGGTCTCTACTGTAGTGTTGCTGATGGGTACGTTGTGCGTGCGTGCGTGCGTGCGTGTGTGCGTTCTGATCTGGGTATGTGTGTGTAGGATCCTGCACTGCCTGGTGTCAGTGCTGTTCCAAATGACCATCCTGAGGGACTTGGAGAAGCTGGCTGGCTGGTTAAGGATCTCCATTATCTACATTGTCTCTGGAATCACTGGCAACCTGGCCAGCGCCATCTTCCTGCCCTACAGGGCAGAGGTAAATACTGCTGACTGATCCTATACCTAACAGAGGTAAATACTGCTGACTGATCCTATACCTAACAGAGGTAAATACTGCTGACTAATCCTATACCTGGCAGAGGTAAGTACTGCTGACTGATCCAATACCTAACAGAGGTAAATACTGCTGACTGATCCTATACCTAACAGAGGTAAATACTGCTGACTGATCCTATACCTAACAGAGGTAAATACTGCTGACTGATCCTATACCTAACAGAGGTAAATACTGCTGACTGATCCTATACCTAACAGAGGTAAATACTGCTGACTGATCCTATACCTAACAGAGGTAAATACTGC
>JACXGI010009765.1:0-29402 GCA_016801175.1 Esox masquinongy | reverse complement strand
CCGTCTCTTTCTACCTACCTGTTTCTCTCTACGTCCCTGTCTCTTTCTACCTACCTGTCTCTCTCTACGTCCCTGTCTCTTTCTACCTACCTGTCTCTCTCTACGTCCGTCTCTTTTTACCTACCTGTCTCTCTCTACGTCCGTCTCTTTCTACCTACCTGTTTCTCTCTACGTCCCTGTCTCTTTCTACCTACCTGTCTCTGTCTACATCCGTCTCTTTCTACCTACCTGTCTCTCTCTACGTCCGTCTCTTTCTACCTACCTGTTTCTCTCTACGTCCCTGTCTCTTTCTACCTACCTGTCTCTCTCTACATCCCTGTCTCCCTCTACCTCCCTGACTCTCACAACCTTTTTGTCTTTCTATCTCCCTACCTCCCTGTCTCTCTCTACATCACTGTCTTTCTTACTACTACTCTGTCTGTCTCTCATTCATGTGTTTCTGTGTCTGTAAGCCATACCTTTCTGTCTCTCTCTACATCTGCCTTGTGTCACTGTGTTCTGCTTCTGTAAGATATACCTTTCAGTCTCAATCTCTCATCTCTGCGTTCCTTTTCCTTAAGCTATACCTGTCTGCCTCTCGACCCTGTTGCCATATCACAGGTGATATCGGACTACATCAGTTTCCTCGTCTTCCTGTCTTTCCCTTTCTCCTTCACTCCTTTTGTCATTCTCCCTCATTCCTCTTCCCACTCAGTCCGCCCAGACGGAGCCAGCTGTCTCCCTCTTAGTGCAGTAGCTGTCACTAAAGGTTACCTGCCCGGCTGGAAGCTTTGCTTCTGCTGCTGTTGTTGTTGTTGTCGTGGATGTTGTTGTGTGCACGCTTACGCTAGCGTCTGGTCGCCTGCGCGTCAGCACAGACGTCGTGGCCGCGTTGAGCTGATGCCACTACGTTAGCATTATGTGGACAGTCGTGCTGTTGTGGCTTTTGTGACTCACATCTTCCTCACCTGCAATTGTTGTTGATTATATGGCTATATTAGTATGTGATCGTCTTTATTCAAGGAAAGACAGGCTATTTTCTTTTGTCATTGTCTTATGAACGCACAGACATTGCTGTTTTGTTGAGTGATTTGCCTTTATGAATAAACATCATGGAAAAAGACCACAAAGTGTGGCACCAACATGACGTGCACATATAATCACTGGATCCACAACAAAGAGCTCACATAGTCGCCACGCCGATAGTCCTTCTAGACATCAGGGTTGCTGTAATGTATGTAGTTCAATACAATTAAATTGCCGCTTACATGCTGAATGAGGAAGGGCAGTCCATATATGGTCAAAGGAAGCAATATCCCTGCAAGATTGTTTTTCAAGCTAAATATTGGACATAATGGAACAGCTGTTACTGCTCATATCATTTTCAGGGAGAGCATGTTTGTCCACAAAGAGATGGTGAATGTTTTTCAAATATCCTGGGATTCCAGCCTTTTCTGCTGACAAACAAGAGGATGTGAAAACCCTATAGAGGACAGTAGAACAGTGCAAAAGCCTGGGCTAAGGTCAACTACAAAAACATGTTCCACACACTGTCTCAGGCAGGCCTGGCAACCCTCACCTGGCAAGCCAAGACAAAGACCCAGGAGACAAACATCTGGGATGAGGAACAGTTTGAACTCGATTCTTTTACTGTTGTTTTGATAAACATGGCTTCACTGTAACAGAAATCCAGAGGGAAAAAGTAGAACCACAAGCCTCGGGTGTAGAGTAGGTGCCAACCATCAAGGAGGAAGTGAGGAAAAGGGTCTTCGTGGGAGTCATATTCAACAACTCGCTCAGTCCAGACAAAATCAATGGAACTCTAAAGAATTCTCAGATGAGCTGGAATCTGGCATCTTCTGCACTTTCTTTAACATCTCACAGCTCACTTTCGGAAACAAAGAACAGCTCATTCTCAGAATACATGGTGCCCTGACTCTGGTACACCTTTTAGGTGCGTCCTGATTCAACTAAAGCAGAACCATTCAGCGGAATGCTTGATACTCACACAGCAGTAGGCGGGGCCCATGACCTGATGCAGTTTGTACACAGGAAGAACAGATTAGTAGTGGATGCATTGGTGATGGTGTTTATCACACCTGGACAGGCCTGAATCTCAGGTGTACATTTGGCTTCTCCTCTGCTTTTAACTGCATTCAGCCTCATTGTCCATGTGATCAACTCCCCCACCTATAGGATGATCCAGCCATATCTAGTGGGTGCTGGACTCCATGCGGCACAAACTGAACAACGCAACATACCATCCTCTGTGTAACCCCCCCCCCCCACCCCAGGAACTGTTACTTCCGCAGTGCAATCCTCCATAAACACCAATGATCTTAAGGCTCTGAAGAAGACTGCTTGGAGGTGAAACATGCAGATGACACCGGATAGTGATAAGCACCTGGAAACATCCATGGACCGCACACTTTCTCTTCGCCAACACATACAAACATCAATAACTAAGGCCACAATGACTGTTTTCCTTGTGCAGACTGACTCCCAGATACTCTTAAAAGACTACACCTGCTGAATAGAGAGTGGGATGAATCACTTTTCCCTGGCCTGGAAGAGTAGGCTGTTAGTAGGGCTGGACTGGGAACCTGTATTGGCTCTCTTGGCTGTGGTACCCAAGGCGTCAGGGCCTCTATGTGCACCAAAGTGGATCCCCCCCATATCTTGGCCCAATGTTTAAAGCAGCCGTCCTCAGGAAGAGGAACAAGGTTCCACTCCATTAGCCAATAGGACAGGCCAACACACAGTCAGACAGTCGACTATGGATACTTTGAATATGTGGACATGTAAACACATGACTGAAAAATGGGCTTTCCAGTTATCTGTACCGCACGTGGTACAGGCTGTTGCGTTGCATTGGCGGTGTTTGTATGCTGATGTAACACAATATATTTCAATAAAAATGGACAAAGTGTGCTGTACCACAATGTTCTGGCTTAACACTTCCAATGTTCCAGCTTAATATGTCTGCATATAATTAAAAAAAAAACAAATAGCTGAAAGCCAAAAGTCCCAGTCAATCCAGATATGGCTTTACACACCCTCCTCACCTCCCCATCAATGCCTGGCTTGGGTTTGTGTTTTCCTGCAGCAGGGGTGAACTGAAACGCACTGTACAGTCAGCGGGTAGGGTCATTTGCTGCGCCTGCTCTTCATCGAGGTCCTATGTGACTCAAGGGCAAGGAAGCACAGGAAATATCATTAACGTCCCTCCTGACCTGATCACCTGCTGTCCCAAACATTCTCCTCTAGCAGGCAAAGATCAGGCTGGTGGTACAGGTCAATCATTACCAAATAATCCAGCTGCCTGAGCAGTATCTTTCCCTGTGCTGTGGCCCTCAGCAACCGTATAGCTGACCTACTTTGACCAATAAGAATACCATCACCATAACAAGCAAACTGTAAACCAAATATCGGCGCTATACTGCACTCAAACCTCTGCTAATTTCCCTGTATTTACATAAACCACACCAATCTTATCATTGTGCATTTGTTATCTATGTACTATGCCCTTCGGAATTATTCAACCCCTCTATAAACTGGTCAATAGGGAGTAGTTAAATTACCTCAATGCGTTATTCACTGGTTGGCCCTGAGACGCAAAACAGTAGCTAGCAGTATGAAGATCTCACAGGTCATTTTGAATAAGTAACTTTTTTGTAACTGTTTAAGTAACTGTTTAAGTTTTTTGTAACTGTTTAAGTGTTTACCTTTTTCTAAATACCACTGAAAAGATTTGGTGTCAAATCAAGTTGTTCTGAATTGTCTGAGGTGACATTTGTCTGTCTGAAGAGGAACCAACCCGGGGGTGGAATGTTTTTCCTCTTACTGACATAACAAAATAGTCTGCCATGATTCCCAGAACATAGTCACTGCGGTTGCCTAGTGTCAGTTTTACTAAACAACTAAACTCATGTATTTGGGTTCTCAGAAAACTGCTTCTGTACTTTGTAGCATGGATAATCCATTTCAGTGTGGACAAACCATCATAGCATGGACAATCAATCGTAGTGTAGTTAATGGGTAAAAGTTGACCACTTAGAACATCACTGTAGGTAGGAAAATTAATTCTAGAGAATCCAAGTTTCAAGTTTCATGGTTTATTTGTTAAATGCACCGAACAACACAGCGTCATCCTGCACAAAGAAATTCTTGTGACATGGCACCTGACAACTATGTAGTGAGAGTTAAGAAGAATATATAAGCAAAAATATAGCTAGACAAAAAAATAAATATATAAAGCAACAGTATACATAACACTACACTAGCAGCAGTTTAGGAAAAGAGTACTGTAAACTAGTATCAATCTGGGTAGTATTATTGAACATTATAGGTATGGCAAGTATGGCAGTAATATACATAACAGTGTAAACTAGCAGCTATTGGTATATTTATTGAATATTATAGATACATATACGTGTAATAAACTTATGAATGGTGGCATAGCACACTACAACTACGTAGTGAGAATTAAAAAGAAAAATATATTCACAGGAAAAATTAGCAAGAAGTTAAAGCAATAAATATACCGATCAGCCATAACATTATGACCACTGACAGATGAAGTGAATAACACTGATAATCTCGTCATCATGGCATCAGTGGGTGGGATATATTAGGCAGCAAGTGAACATTCTGTCCTGAAATTGATGTGTTAGAAGCAGGAAGGAAGGGCCAAATTGTGATGCTTGACGACTGGGTCAGATCATCTCCAAAACTGCAGCCCTTGTGAGGTGTTCCTGGTCTGCAGTGGTCAGTACCTATCAAAAGTGGTCCAAAGAAGGAAAAGCGGTGAACCGGCAACAGGGTCATGGGCGGCCAAGGCTCATTGATGCATGTGGGGAGCGAAGGCTGGCTTGTGTGGTCCGATCCAACAGACGAGCTACTGTAGCTCAAATTGCTGAAAAAGTTAATGCTGGTACTGATGAAAAGGTGTCAGAACACACAGTGCATTGCAGTTTGTTGTGTATGGGGCTGTGTAGACGCAGACCAGTCAGGGTGCCCATGCTGATCAGAACTGAACCATGGAGCAATGGAAGAAGGTGGCTTGGTTTGATGAATCACATTTTCTTTTACATCACATGGATGGCGTTGCTTACCTGGAGAACACATGGCACCAGGGTGCACTATGGGAAGAAGGCAAGCCGGTTGAGGCAGTGTGATTCCTTGGGCAATGTTCTGCTGGGAAATCTTGGGTCCTGCCATTCATGTGGATGTTACATGTACCACCTACTTGATCATTGTGGACCACCACCTACAGACCATGTGTACCCTTTCATGGCAATGGTATTCCCTGATGGCATTGGCCTCTTTCTGCAGTATAATGCGTGCTGCCACAAAGCAAAAATGGTTCAGGAATAGTTTGAGGAACACAACAACGAGTTCAAGGTCTTTACTTGGCCTCCAAATTCCCCAGATCTCAATCCAATCGAGCATCTGTGGGATGTGCTGGACAAACAAGTCTGATCTATAGAGGCCCCACCTCGCAACTTATAGGACTTAAAGGGTTGGCTGCTAACGTCTTGGTGCCAAATACCACAGCACACCTTCAGAGATCTAGTGGAGTCCATGCCTCGATGGGTCAGCGCTGTTTTGGCAGCAAAAGGGGGACCTACACAATATTAGGCAGGTGGTAATAATGTTATGGCTGATGGGTGCACATAACACTGTACACTTGCAGCAGTTTAAAAAGAGTACTGTAAACTAGTAGCAAATTGGTAGTGGTGTTAAGATTATAGATATGGCAAGTATTGGAATCTAACATTTGTGATAATGAATTATCTCTAATCTGCTTTTCAGCAATCAAGTGAATGAGTCAATTGAATGTGTAGTAAACCAGGACTCCTGGATGACAAATCTGGTTTCTTTGACTTACATTTTTGTATGTAATTATCAGTAGATCTACGAACAAGAGTATGTTACAATTACTCCAGCGGAGTAATTGAAGATGAACAAGGAATGCGGTCTAAATCCATATATCAAAGTAATACAGTTTATTACGGTGTCAAAATGAACGTGTTAAAGGTGCCCTGTGCAACTTTACGCCACCTATCGGCAGTGAGTTGTATATCGGTTCTATAACTCCATTAGGATCTGACATTGTAATTAATAACTACGAACATACTGACCGGTTTGAAGCAGTGTCACCTCCAACTGTTGATGCTGGAACAATGAACACAGGCTTTCGTTTCAAATGGGGTTAAAGTTGATGGGCCTTTTCCTTAACTACGGAACACAGAATAAACAAAGTAAACAGCTAAGCCAATCAAAACATCATCTGTTGCATTAGATCAGGGGTGTCAAACCGGTTCCACGGAGGGCCGAGTGTCTGCAGGTTTTGGTTTTTCCTTTAAATTGGTTCCCAGTTCAGACCTAAACAACCAGGTGAGGGTAGAAACTAACCAATTAGTGACCTAATGAATTAATCAAGTACAAGGTGAGAGTGAAAACCTGCAGACACTCGGCCCTCCGTGGAACCGGTTTGACACCTCTGCATTAGATGCATTGCCATATTTCAGAGACTCGTTAATGGGTCTCTAGTGAACATGAAACCATAATTGTGCTGGCTTGCGCTAGCTGGAACAATAATATGCGCACTTCGACCAGTTTGCACCAGGCTAAATCTAGCTAAAAGGCAATACAATTGCTTCTTCCGAGCAATATTCGCTTATGCATAAAGTTTAGTCAAACAAACCACAATGCATGTTAATTTTTCTTAACATTTTGCAGGGAACACCATGCTTTAACCCTATTTTCCAGCACGAAATGGAGTCAAGGAGTGTCTGCTCGAACATAACTTAGCTCTTTAGCTTATTGTCTCGACCAATGACTTTGGAGAAACCTTCCTATAAGGTATCTGCGCTCATACAAATAGAATAAAAAAGAATATCGAATGATTTTCTACGTAGTATAATTGTTTCTCCGTCATCATCAATCTAGTAACTTGCAGATAGATTTCCTTGACTATATAGACAACTAGCTAAATGAAGTAATGTAACCTACTTGTCAAGTAGAAAGGTAGCCAACTCTACATCACTGTTCACACAAACTTCAGCTCTCGCCATCAAATGCAAAATTTACACTTGTTTGTCCTATGCTCGCATTGCTTCCATATATTTTATTTTCTGGAGTGTTCAGTGTAGGCTACATGAACCCATACAAAGCTTGTCATTGGCCTCCACCTCACAGACCTTCAAGGAAGTACACGCCTACGAACATCCAGGCCTTCAACATTTTACTTGCAACCATGGCTCTGAGGATAGTGTCAGTCCTGACATTCGGCCAGAGACTATTTTTTAACGTTAACTGATGGTAGGTAAGGGTGATTGTCTGATATTTTAAGTGGAAAATGCTGCATAAGGCACCTTTAATGCATGCGATTAATTAAAAATGCTTAACGCCATAATTTTTTCGCCGTTTTTTTCTTCTTTGAACCTCAGAACCATAGTTAGTTCTTGACTTGAGCAGGAGTTGTCACTTATGCAACGTTATACGGTTAACTTTTTTTTGCACTTCAGGTGTGCTGGAGTGGGCCACATGAACTTTATTCAATATAACAACGTAGTGTAGGCTATGTATTCATGTCGTGAATTGTGTTTACCTTCCACTTGTAAATCCTGCCATTAAATGGAACGCTTGTGAATGGGGTGTAACAGCACCGTAGTACTCATACGTTAGAACACTGTCTGTTACTTCCCCTGTTAACCTTGATTTTAGCATGGTCATTTTATGTAGTTGCTAGCCTAAACTAGACAGTAATTTCGTCGCCAGCCACATTTCCACTAAAACCTATTATAATCGCATAACTAACAACTATGCTGAGCATAAATAAATCACATATCTGATGGTGTGTAATGAATGCACACAGAGCAGGTTGGATGGAGGGATGGATCCAAGCGCGGAGCACAGGACGTTTATTGGGGAGAAATAATAGTGCAAAAATGCATAGGCTGTAGCGAAGTTAAAGGGCAGGCAGATGGCTTGTAACTGGGTAATCAACGTAGATCGGAGGCACACTGAAGTACAGTGGGGAAAATCTGAAGAGGTGGTCAGGTAGCCAGGCAAGGGTCGGGATACCAAAACAGACTTTCAAGATTCTCAGATCAAAATGAATGCTCAGGAAAAAAAGGCTCAGTAATGTTGCACACACACAAACAATACCTCACAATGACCAACAGCAAACACAGAACTCATACAGGGGGGTAAACGAGACACAGGTGCAAACGATAATGGTAAATGAATAGGCAACGTTCAAAAAAAAATGAAAGAAAACAGGACAGAACAGGGCACATTCACGACCAAACGCAAAACCAAACACAGAACCTCACATCGTATTGAATGTTTGTGGATAAACATCTCTGGCTACCTTGCCTACCCTAAGCCTTTGCCTATTTAAGTAATCTACCTTCTGGCATTTGGAAATCATTTAATAAAGACACACGTATTTGACTGTGGCCAATCAAAAAAGCTACTTGTTTGCAGGCCCTGACCTGAACTCCATTCTAACCACATTTTAGCCTAATAACCAAAGTACAATGCCTCGAAAAGTATAGGTGTGATTCAGTGTTGGATAACATGCCTGCAGCTATCCAGAGAGAGGGGCTGATGGGTGTTTTAAACCGAATCTTAACATAATTGTCATTGTAATTGGTGCCTGGTTCAAGAGCACAATTTTAGAAGATGGTAGAATTATTGGATCATAGACCAGCAACATTCTATTTAGATTTTCATGGGATACAAAAGATTTTGTGATAATTTTAGGGGAGACATTTATTAAAGGCCATCTTAAACATAATGCAAAAAATGTATTATTTAGGACCACATTTAAACACATTCTAAAATTGCAATTAACTATAGACATTTATGCGATTAATCTCAATTAATCATTTTAATTGTTTGACAGCTCTACAATTTATTACAATCAAGTAATAATGTTACATTACATTAAATAGTTACATACCAGCAATATTCTATGTCCTCTTCAATTGTCTAAAAGTCTACAAAGTATACCAAAAGTTTCTAAAGCACAATATAGCATGGAGCGTGTGCTAGCAGTATCAGTTATGACAGACTCCCAGAACTAAGCAAAACTTCACCATTTATCCCAAGCAGACAGATCAATCCCAAACTCACCCGTTGCATCAACAATTGGATGACCTCACCTTTGCTAACACAATGAAAACAAAACAAGAAACAGGTATTCATACATTTATATGTATTCAGTTTGCACATCAAAAGCTAGACATTTGGTAAGATACGATGAATAACATATGCAGCATTGAAATATATTGAGAGTTTGTCCCTTTATGGGATGCACATTAAAAGACCAACCAAATGTGTATTTAATCCCACACATTTAACTAGTTTGTAATTTTGTCCGTCTTCATACCTGGTTTCGTCTGAGCGAATGGGCTCATCGGTGTGAGATTAGGATGTCCCACTGAGTTGAGACGCCAGACAACATGGCACCTTCCCAGACTTTCCAAAATACATCTTTTATTACATGACAGTAGGACGTATAATCAATCGTAGTAGAAATAATCGATCCTAGCATGTATAATCAATCGGAGGTTGTCACAGTGACTCCTGTGATGTGATCGACCTTCTACATGGACCTTCGTCTCCAAACTCAAACACACACACACAACAAACACCTCCTCCCTATCTGTGCCGGCTCTAGCATTTTGGGGCCCTAAGGGGGCCCAGAATTTCATGAGGGGCGCCCTCTCGCCTAGCAGTCGGGGCTCCCTATCGGTTGGGGGTCACCTAGTGGTCTGGGGCCCTAAGCGACTGCTTCAGACTAAGCAACTGCTACATAAGCAGTCGCTTAGGGCCCCAGACCACTAGGTGGCCCCCAACTGGCTCTTATACCTAGAGCCGACCCTGTTCCCCATTGACAAGGTATCTACGGCTTATCCACCGAAGGAATAGCAGATTAACGCTGACCAGTAACACAATCTGTTAGCATAAGCGTGGCACAAGGAATACGTCAGGGAACAGACAGAACTAAAGCTTCAGAGAATTACACGCTTTGTAGAGCAAATACAATGTCGGAATCTCCATCCTCTTCAAGCCCTGATGATAACAAAATGACTAGAAGGTCTCTGTCTCTGATGTGAAGGAAAGCCTGTTCTTCACACAGGTCCAGTTCACTGCACTATAATCATTCTATTCAGCTGAACGGTATACATGTACGCTTTAATGAAGAAGAGGACATTTTACGTTTGTGTAACAACTATTAATGTTTACATCTACTTATGTTTACTTTGTTCCATATTTACATGTTTTTATTATTTATGTATTTTCATGTTTACATCGTTTTATGTTTACATCTTTTCGTGATAACTTATCATGTATACATATTTTCATGTATATATCTTTTCATGTTTGCATCTATTCATGTTAGCATCTATTCTTATTTATGTCTATTCATGTTTGCATTTCTTATGTTTACATATTTTCATGTCCTCCATTTTGTACAATTTTCATGATATGGTGGTGACTTCACACACATTGGTGAATTTAGATATTGATTACTGAAACAATAAATACATGTAACGTTGCACAATGGGGCACGGCGCTTGCGCAGGGACAACAGAGAACGTTTCATAAAATTAACTAAGCAATAACAAATCAGAAATTAAATCACGGGACAAAACAGAACAACATTACGTTGGACATAACTGAACAAAGATGGAAAGGCTGCTGTGCCAGGACCTGACATACATACACCCAAACAGGCTTTTGTTCAGACACAGTGCGCTGTAAAATGTAACAGGTTGTTGTAATGTGCAATCATAACTGAAGCCATCATTTTTTGCCCAAGCAACATAATGCCCGAGCT
Organism: Esox masquinongy; assembly: GCA_016801175.1. Taxonomy (NCBI): domain Eukaryota; kingdom Metazoa; phylum Chordata; class Actinopteri; order Esociformes; family Esocidae; genus Esox; species Esox masquinongy. The sequence continues at coordinate 18,565 of JACXGI010009765.1, read as the reverse complement.
TAACTGCCATTGTGTTGCAATGTACAGGTAAGAGGTTGAAACGTGCAACGTTGATGCTGAGGTTTAAGATCAACAGGGAGATTGGCTTCCCACTGTAATAAGTGGCATGAAAATAATGGGTACTTCTGTTGGCAGATACACTGTATCTAAACATACATTATTGCATAGCAACTGCTGTTGCAGTTTGCACTTTGCAAATTTCAATGTTTTTGCAATGTATTTGTGCACCAACTTTCATGAAATTGTAGGCAGTTATAGATTGAGGGGAGATCTAAACAAACCAAGGAGTTCCTACTATGTAACTCAAATGTTTTACCAACGTGGGGTTCTAAGCCGTGAAACACAGTCCATCCACTTGTGTCCACCGGCCCACTACAGTCCATCCACTTGTGTCCACCGGCCCACTACAGTCCATCCACTTGTGTCCACCAGCCCTCTAGCATGGTTGGTGCTACACAGAATGGGGTTGGTTGTTATACAGTACGAGGCGTGTTTGACATTCGCTTTTCAACAATAATTGAACCAAGTGACAAAGGAAAAAAACTGTTTGCATGTGTGTATATATGTGTGTGTGTGTGTGTGTGTGTGTGTGCATGCGCACAAGGAGTAGCACATAAGCTGACTTGACCTTGATTGGATGGTGCCAATGTTGGTGTCCCTGTCAAAATAACACCATTGGAAGTTGTGCGTTTAGTCTACATCCTAAATGTTGCTGCCTGAATACATTGGTTTGCTCAACAATGGCAAGTTCACTGCTACCATGGAAGACTTCTACAGTGGATGACAAAAGAACGCTCACCATAATGAAGAAAAACAAAGGCCTGTCAGACAGATTAGGAACACACTCCAGGAGGTTGGCATGAATGTGTCAGCCACTACCATCCGCAGAAGACTTAGTTAACAGCTGCACTAGGCCTCAAATATGAATATGTTCTTAGCATACTTACCTGGTAGCTAAAAGAAACTCAGGTCGGAGTGCAGTAAACACATTTAGAATGGCCTACAAATGCCATTAAGAGCCTGCAGAGTTCTAGAAAAGGTATTGTGGGCAGATGTGACAAATACTAACATGTATCAGAGTTATGTCAAGAGGAACGTGTAGAAAAAGTGAAGAACTGGCATGCCAACTTACTTATCTGTAAAATAAGGTAAAGGGGTGTTATGATTTGGGCATGTATGGCTGCCATTGGAACTGGCTCACTTCTTCATTGATGATGTAACTGCTGAAGGCAGCTGCCATCGATCTACACACAGTACCCCATAATGACAAATCGAACATATCTGCCAGTTTATTAAAAATGAGAAATTGTGTCCTTTTATCATCCTTGAGATCTCTTGAATACCTGTTTGTAGTCCACCTGTGGCAAATGCAATTGATTGGACATGATTTAGAGTGGCACACACCTGTCTGTACAGAGGGTTCCATAATTGTGAAATTGGCGAAGTTTTGAACCTTCAAGAAGGTCCTTTGTAGCGTGCACGTCCTCTGAAGGTGGAAGACTGGGGTTTTCTCCAGTTCATACTAGAAAAATGGCTTGACTTGGAAACTGTCAAACGATTAAAATAATTAATTGCGATTAATCGCTTAAATGTCTGTAGTTAATCACTATTAAAAGCAACAGGTCTGTATTTAGACGTTCAAGCTTGCTGATGTTGTTAGTAGGCTACTGTATTGCACATTATCTTCTATTTCCACACATTTCTCGATCAACTAGCATCTTACAAAAATCATATATCAAACATATAATCATAACACACATTCATAAAACAACTTACTTGAATTGTTGAATCCTGGCCTGCTGCAGGTCCGAACGGTTGGTGCAGTTGACAGCAAAACAGGCAGGCAGCTTTTTCTTTTAGTGCCTCTTGCTTTGTCATGAGTCCAATGGTAACAGGTGCAAAAACCGGCTAAAAACGACTAAAACGCCTTGGGCATCTAACTGAATCTACCGTCACGAGATTACAATCTACACTAGAGCGTGTGAATGATTTTCAGTTTTTCCTTCTGCATGTGCATGTGACTGAAATTCGTTCATGTTCCAGAATAAACCTATAATGTTAATACATTTGTCTGTGAGAGATGGAAAAAAATCATCTCCATGGAGAATTCATGGAAAAATTCAAAGGATCTTTTTTCACAAAATAAATATCAAAACATGTAATTTTGGGTTTTTCGAAAAATTACTTTTTATTGGAACTGTCTTTCAGGGCTCGATAAGCCATTGGTTGCAGTACCCATTTTGACCACCGAGCCCATGAATTTACATACCTCCCGACCATAACCCTGGCACCTTGAGCTAGACCAGCTGTGAGTCTGTAGTATGGTTAATGACTGGTGCCATGGTCACGACCTCTGTGAACATCTACGTGTTGTCGACCCTGCAGTCGCCAGTTACTTGTACCTCTAAGCACACCTGGGCAGGTCATAAGGTTAGCAGAGCTGAGCAGGTCATGAGGTCAGCATTGCTAGGCAGGTAACAATAGCCATTTCCTGTTGTGAGGTCTGTTCTTTAGTTACCACACTGTTGCTGTCAGACATCTGTGACACTGATGTCTATAACCCGTAATAACAGGCATTAGTCCGCCAGTTGTAATGATTGCTTTTTCTCTCTCCTCTTTTGTCCTCTCTTTCTAATTTTGCCATCTCATTATCTGTCTTTCTCTCTCTCTCTTTCAATCTCCCATAGGTCTGTTCTGTAACATATCCATCGATCCCATCGGTACCTGCTGGCCCAAAAGCACAGCAGGGGAGTGGGTTTCGCGGCCATGCCCAGAGATGTTCTACGGGGTAAAATACAACACCACCAGTGAGTAGCAACCCACTGAAAGGCTTCTGTGCACTTGTCTATAAATATCACTAGTACTATAGAGACAGTATTAGGGTTCAGCTATCGTTTATTTGTTCAGATGTGTCACACACACACAGTCCACAGACTTGGGGTCGCAGTTGTTGTTTATACATCTGTACATGTTATAATTTGTATTCTCTCACAGTTGTGAGAATGCCAAGAGTGTGCAAAGCTGTCATCAAGGCAAAAGGTTACTACTTTGAAGAAACTGCAATATGAAATGTATTTTGATCTTTTGTGTATTAACCACTTTTTTGGTTAATACACAATTTCCTATGTGTTATTTCATAGTTTTCATGTCTTCACAATTATCGCACAGTATGGAAAATAGAAAAAAAATTCAGTTGAATGAGTAGGGCCTGGTTTCCCAAACAACTAAGATGATCGGAAGATGCATGTAAGTGCCTCTTTATCTTATCGGTGCATTTCCTAAAAGCATCGTTACTTAAATGGCACATAACTTTGCTTGTTAATTAACGGGTGTTCCGGACCACTTGTTAGTCCATCGCAACAGGCACTTTACTGATTTTGTGAAATAGCGCCTCCCTCAACATGCGAGGAGTGATCATGAACAGTTAATATTACAAACGAACGAATAAAAATTATAAAAACAATTTGATTCAGACCAATTTATTTAGACAAATTATATAATATGTGCGTGAGTGGATGTAAATGTAATTGAATGCAATTGGTCAACTGAGGAAAAAGAAAAATACATGTAAAACAAGAAATAATTAATATAAAGTGTTCAAACTTAACCCTGCAGCGTGCTTGTACTGTATTTGATGGATAGGTGCTGGTGCCTCTTCCTCGTCAAGAAGAACATTGATTTGTTCAGCTCTGAATGCTTGTGTTTTCTTGCATTCCATTTGTATTCCAAACAATTTGAATGGATTTTTCCCGCTATGATTTATTTACCTAGTTAACCAATCATGTGTTGATTGCTATGTGACTTAAGTAACATATATTCCATATAGCCTTGCTACTGGAGGAACTGATCATTTCATGTCATGTGATCGGTTTCTGGAGATATGATTTTGATTGGCTGAAGTCCACCCCTTTGTTTGGATATAACAGTTTCGTCCTCCCAAACTGTCACTTCTTCGAGTGTTGCATTTTGATACCTAAGTAGTTGTAGAATACATCACCAACGATATTATATGCTTCTGATAAGTAATCAAGCACTATCGAAATGCAGTAGGCTACATTTTAAAACTTATTATTGGCCTAATTCCATTCCCAACCCCAAACATGGCATAATTCCATTCCAATGCACTTTATAAAGAGCAACATACGTAGTGGTTTGGGAAACAGGAGTAAGTATGTCATAACAAAGTCCATCTTAAGGCTATGTGCATCGTTAAACCATAAGTGCCACGTTATCGGGAAACCGGGCCCAGGTGTGTCCAAACATTTCACTGGTACTGTATGTAAATAAAGATACATTTATTGCAAACTGCTAGGTGCATTCGACATACTGTGACAATCTTGATCAGTCTAAATTGGTTTAAATACTTTTTTCTAAGTCAAAAATCCAAACCTCGATACTAGCATATGCTAAAGGTTGAGCCAATAGAGGTCACATTTTATATTATATATTTCTTAATGTGATATGGATTTTTCGTTTAAAATTTAGCAAAAAGCTAAACATGTACTGGGCCTCTATTTTAAAAACAATATTGGCCGGTTTTCATATTTCGCAGGGGAAAAAAATGGTTGCCTACACTTGCCTAATAATATTATTATGAATGCCTCAAAGTCTTTCAAGCATGATTTTACACTAACCCTAACAGCATGACATCGGCTTGTAAAATGGCTCCCGATGTGAGAGATTCACTGGTATGTATCACCATATCTTTTTATTTTAAAATAATAATGTCATAGGTCTAGACCAATTATTGTGTTTTATTTCAGGTGAACTGTGATCAATTTGACAGAACATTTAAAATGCAATGCCCTAATTTTCTAGGAATGCCTTAAAATTATTTAAAGAAATGTAGTTTTCAAACAAAATGCAAATAGCTGCAGATACACTATGAAGGACACTCTCTCATTGGCCATTGTTCTTCATAGTCTACGGTTTGCGTATTGTGGTGGTTACTGTTGTGCTCTGCTTCATATCATTAATGTGGTGTTAGTAGGACTTTACATCTTTGAGTGACCTCAAGATTAGGGCCATAAAATACCTAGTAAAACGTTCATTAAGGTCTGATTCAGGACATTGGCTCAAGGTCCAAAAAAGTAATATTTTCTACATCCATAAATTAAGTGTTTTTACGGCTATAAAAGACACAGTAAAGACGTTAAGTCTGGACATTGGCTCAAGGTCCAACAAAGTCATATTTTGAAATTTTATTTTTTTTGGGCCGTAAACAACGTTGTTAGAAAGTCCAAATCAGATTTCTGGTCCAAATCTGGTCCAGATACCCAGCCTACAACAAGACATTGATGCACAGTGGCTAGGAAATACTCCCTATTAGGATCGGAACCTGGGAAGAAACCTAGTGTGGAGCCAGACTCTGATGGGTAGCCAGTCATCTTCTGGCTGTGCTGGGTGAAGATTATGTTTTGTTTTTGGGCCACATTAATATTTTGTAATGTTCAGATGACCTGTGGCAATAGATACAGATGGGCTTTCGCTAAAGTCTTTAGACAGAATTCCGATCAGCAGGTTTGGGCTGTGTAGTGTGTGTTGGGTTCGGTGTGTAGTGAGTGATATGTTTGGGTGTGTAGTGTGTGTCCGGCTTTCATTCATTTCATTCATGCATATATCCTTTGCATATATCCTTTGATCGTCGCAAACTGGTCGATAATGTCTCTTAGATTACCTTATACCTCATCAATGACGATCCACTAGATGAACTGATGCTCTGGCTGGATGGTGATGCTGCGGAGGAGAATGTTTGCTAATAGGGCCGATTCGTATGCTAATTGTGTGAAGCGGCGTTAGGCTCTGGTAGATACTGGGGGTCTGAATGGCCTGGCGGTTCTAGTGTTAGACTTCTCTGTGTGAAGTTGTGTACACATTACAATGAAGGTTTGGGCCGCCAAAAGCTTTGAACTTGGCAAAATTCCTAATTTGTATCTATTATTTTATAGAGATAGTTAAACTACAAATATATTCCTTTAGTTGAGACAAGGCAGAATGCTATTAAACAGTGATGTAAAACAACGTCCTCACTTCAAAGACCCAATCCAGCCAGTGGTTTGTTAGAAATCACCAAGATGTGGGGGGGGGGGGTTCCGGTTGAGATGGATTACATGGCCAAAGGTGCCTCGACAAGCTTTGGTCATACTGCACTGTAACAGAGTTGCACAGCTATCAGTAACCTCATGTGACATGGTGTGGGTAAGGAAGGAGCCAGGTACAGGATAATGACAGTTTGGTCATTTTAATGTAGGCGCCAAACAATCAGTAAACATGACTTAGATATAGAACTTAGATATATAAAAATAAACATGGGTGTAGTCCCGGAACGGCTGAAAAGTTTGCAATTGGTATAAGACACATAACACAGGTAACATTCAACAATAACGCACAATGAATAGGAGAGCAGAGGGAACAGATTTACGTTTAGTAATGATGAAATGAGGATCAGGTGTGTGTCGTTGGTGACAGCACTGTCCGTGGTGCATTCAAGACAAAACAGTGTTGTGATACTGGTGGTGAAACAAGGGGAATGGTGGCAGCTAGAAAACCGATGACGTCGAGTGCCGGAACCACCCCGGACCAGGGGAGGAGGCAGACCTGGAGGGAGACATGACACCTCAGTCATGTCAACATTTGTGTCAGAAATATTAGATCAACCACCTTTCCACATGGTTATATTTCACACTCAGGATCTACTGATTCTCAAAATGTGAATACATTTGCAACATTGAACACATTAATTGCACAAAAATCTGTCCCTCGATTATCCAAACCAGTCATGGTAGGTGAGATTGCATCTGGTAAATGATGATGTTAACACCCTATCCTTAGCTGCCAGTTTCCAGCATCATTTTATATTCAGCTGTTGATCCATGTTCTGTCTTCCACCCGTCTGGGGATTGAGTGTGTGTTTACAGAAGCCACAATCCTCAAGTAGGCTTTTAGAGTGTTTCCAAACAACCAGTCTACTAAATGCACACTTTTTCATATTTGCATTACAATTGTTTGGTAGTTGTTGCTTGTTTTTCCCCCTAAATAGGATAGTAGATTTTTAGCAAATATAAATAATAAATACAGTAAATGAGCTATAATAATAATAATAAATACAGTAAATGACCTTCCTCCACCCGTCAAGCCTGTTTACCTCAACATTTTGAATAGAGAAGATAAAGTTGAGAGACTTTAACAATTGGACTTCAAAACATTCTACAATTGGAATGCATGTAATCTCCCATAGCATTTTTTTTCCTCTGAAAGGAGAGAGTGAGTTCTTCAAAACTTCAGGAAGTCTTATTTAAACAGCTACACTTTATTGCTGGATTAATGTGCAGCTCACACCTTAATTAAAATGTTTACATGCACAATTAATGGTTGCCCAGGTTTGTGCATGTATGTGTGTGTGTGTTTAGGGGGGTACATGACAACAGCTTTGACATAGTCTGAATGGACTAATAAATGACACCCTTTATTTTCAGGATCTATTGAAAGGATGGAATATCCTGGACTGTCTCTCTCTACCTCCCTATCTGTCTCTCTACCTCCCTGTCTCTCTCTACCTTTCTGTCTGTCTCTCCACCTCCTTGTCTCTCACTACCTCCCTGTCTGTCTCTACTTCCTTGTCCCTCTCTACCTCCCTGTCTGACTCTATTTCCTTGTCTCTCTCTCTCTACCTCCCTGTCTGTCTCTCTACCTCCTTTTCTCTCTCTACCTCCCAACTTGTTTCTCTACTTCCTTGTCCCTCTCTACCTCCCTGTCTGGCTCTATTTTCTTGTCTCTCTCTATACCTCCCTGTCTGTCTCTCTACCTCCTTTTCTCTGTCTACCTCCCAACTTGTTTCTCTACTTCATTGTCTCTCTCTACCTCCCTGTCTGTCTCTATCTCCTTGTCTGTCTCTCTACCTCTCTGTCTGTCTCTATGCATCCTTGTCTCTCTCACTCTACCTTCCTGTCTCATAGGTCTGTTTTGTAACACGTACATCTCTCTGAGTCACCCTCTTGCTTTCTCTCCTGGTCTATCCTTCTCTTCCCCCTGTCTTTTCACCTCCGCCTCTCTCTTTCTCCTTCCCTCTCCCTATGTACTTCCACCTTGTTACATCAACACGCTGCTGCTCAATAGCGGAGGCCTCCTCTCCAGTTGCAAGCTCTGCTGTATTGACTTCTACATCCTGCCCAGAAACACAGCCGGCCTCCTCAAAGCTCTTTAGTTTGGCGGAAGCTGCCCGTTTAGGTTATTCCTAGTCTCTCGGGTCCAAGCTAGACAGATGGACGTGACTGCAGAGAACCCTTTGTTTAGGCCACATGATGCACCTGTCATTGTGGACTGCTGAGGCGTGGAGGACATGGAAGGAAAGAAAATCTGCCAGTCTGAAGTTAAACAACTTCTGGCAGTTTGACTGACGGAAAGGTTTCCCCTGTAGGTGCATCAGCATTGTCGGTATACAGTCAAAGCTGCCTTTTAATTTGCTCGTATTGTTTAGTTTCACGCAGCTTTAGTTTGTTTTCCAGACGGCAAACAGGATCCTCTGCCCTCACATCCCTTCGGTTCAGATAACTTTCCTGAGACCAGATAACTTGTCCCGGAGGTTTAGACAGTTCTTCAGAAGGTTGAGATTAAACCTCATTCATATTCACAAGATAACTTCTCTCCGGAATGAAGATTGTCACTGAAAGAATAGTAAACAGCTCAAGCTCTCTCTGGTTAGGGAACAGATCACTTCTTAACTGTGCCTCCTGGCTGCTCCCAGAGGTCTCAGACTTCATCCAAAGGTGGAGACTGAACTTCATTGGTATTCACCGCGTGTTGTCTCGCGTGAACCAAGATTGCCACTGAAAGGATGGTGAACGGAATCGGCTCTCCCCAGGTTACCAGGAGCACCACGTAGCCTGGCAGCTTTTCGATTAAAGCCCACTTAAGACCGGCTGTAGCGACAACTTCCAACGGCCGGGCAATGGGCATCAGAGCATATCCAGTCTATGGGGGAGAGAGAGAGAGCAAAGCTTCTGGCGGTGGCTTCCATGGGATTTGGCTAGATTTTGATTAATTATAGTTTAGCAAGCCTTCTGCATTAGTATAGTGAGTCATCGATTACCCATGGGGATCCTTCTGACTTTTGAAGAGAGGCATGGAGAGAGCGGGACGGAGACCGGGCTGAATGAGGCGACCTGCAAATCACAGGCGCTCTGAAGTCAATAAATGGCAGTGTCAAGTGTAGTTGTTGATAATTGGAGTTTAAGCATGATTGATCTTCAGAATAACTTTCATATTGGAAATGAGTGTTGGACTGTTTAAATGGTGTTTTTCAATGGTAAATTATCAATTCTGGTTTTTGCGCCATTTTTTTTATTGAATTAGATTGATTAGGTTGATTAAATTTGAGTCAGGGTGGACAATGGGTGAGCTTTTGTGCCACCTTTTGTGGCATATCGACTTTGGTGTGAGATGTGTTTGGTAGACACAGACTCTAAATCCTTCTCGACCTTTGTCAGCCAATGCTTAGCCTCCAGGTTGGAGTTCTACTTTTGCTGATGGGACTCCATTCTGTGTATTTTAATGTTTTATTGTTGATTTACTCAGAACGCCAGAATGAGTGGTGGAGACCGATGAGGGAGTGTAGACATTTCAGACCTGGAATAAAGGAAGGGTATTCTGAATCTGGGGCTCCAGGCTCTGGGGACGAACACTGATTTAGGTCTATTGGAGGTATTAGCAGTTAGGTATTTAAGTCTATTGGAGGTATTAGCATTTAGGTATTTAGGTCTATTGGAGGTATTAGCATTTAGGTAATTGGGTCTATTGGAGGTAATATCACTTAGGTATTTGGGTCTATTGGAGGTATTAGCATTTAGGTATTTGGGACTACTGGAGGTAATATCACTTAGGTATTTGGGTCTATTGGAGGTATTAGCATTAGGTATTTAGGTCTATTGTAGTTATTAGCATTTAGGTATTTGGGTCTATTCAAGGTTTTTATTAGGCTTTAGGTAAATAAATACATATTTTTCAAAGAATGTAAATTGGGACAATTATTTTATTACTTTTTGTACAGTCCTTCGTGAGTTAATTTCAAATATATTTAAGATACTTAAATGCTTATGAAATACTGTTTAAGTAGCATTCTTGTCTACATTTTTATATTTTATTTTTGGATATTCCTTCAGATATGTGGATGCTAATGAGGCCATATAAAAGTGTGGAATGCGGATCTAACAAACACTAGAACAACTGTTCTGGAATTGGCAGTGTTGTCATTCCACCAGGGAGGCTGCCTATTGGAGGTTTTGTGTATGATATTAGTGGGTTAAGATCAATATCTGGATTAAAGGATGACCCTTTTTAAATAACATCCCGACAGGGACGATGCTGTGTTTACCTGAGTTCAAGGTCAGGTATGCTGGATGCTTGACATCGTACCTTGATGGCACCCAATCACAGGGGCCACACTTATTTCCCATGGTGCATTGAGATTTTCCCAGTGACCTTATGTTCAGACAAAGCTATCTTGTGAAGGGCGGCTTGGAAAAATGTCACAAGTGATTCATTTTCAAAGGCAAAAAGATGAAAGTGTGATTTTGTGGATGTGATCTTCTATGAGAAAGTATGGCCTTTGCATCTCAGTTCCAATGTTCATGTCTGAGTATTTACAGAGGGACATTCTACAGCATGACATTTTTACACCTTTAGAGAAGGTGTGCTGTGTGCTTAAAACTCAGTGCAGCGTGTAACATGAGGGTTTTGCTTGGTATGTGTCAGCCACTCTCAAGCTGCAGTGGCAACAATTGATTCAAACTGATAGTAGCTACTCTGCTTTTAGCTATTGATTTTAAGACGTGGCCCAGTTTTCCCCGGAGATCATCACAGCAGATTGAAACTCAGATGTGAGAGTGATATGATTCACATAGAGGGTTAGGGCGAGGCAGAGCGCATCAATATCTTCGTTGTGTGTGTGTGTGTGTGTGTGGGTGTGTGTGTGGGTGTGTGTGGGTGGGTTGGGCATAGGGGTTAGGGAGTGTTCATTCTAGGGGATTTGAGCAAGTCGAGAGGAAGTGATTTCCAATTTGCAGACTACCTAAGACCATGCTGTGAGAGGAATATCAATGAATGACCAGTAATGTTTTAAACACAGATTATAAACAGCAGATGGGAACCTGTACACATTACCAAACAAGGCTGTAGCCTTTGCAATGTACATCCTTATAAACAAAGAGTTGCATATAAGTGAATAAAAATACCACATCATTAGTTTGATTTATGAAAGGCTATCACACTTCTCTAGTTTACAATTTAAAAAAATGTTATACTTATAATAAGTATTGTAAAAAAAATAAAGAAACACAAGATCTGTGTTTGTATGATTCCTAATAATTCATAATAATGCAACATGGTGTACTGACTGAAGAAAACAAAATCATGAGGTAACATGATGCTTAGTTTCGATGAATTACACTGTTTTTTCTCATGTCTGTAATGCACTGTCCCTTTGCAAACAGCCTTGCTGGTAGCACAGTGAGAAGTCTTTTGGAAGAATGTTGCACTGTGGCCTCGCTTTGCTTCTCGAGTCATACCTCATTCACCTCTACTGTGTTACACATTGAAGTCAAACGAAGAGAGCTCTCAGCCGCCTTGTGGGGTTTCTACTCAGCAAGGATTTGTCGCATCGGAATGGACAATGCTTTTTTTTGACGTGCCAATGGCTGTTTAAATTTAAAAAAAAAGTCATTTTATTTTAACTTTTATAACCTTGGGGTCACTTAGAAATCTCCTTGTTTTTGAAAGAAAAGTTAAAAAAAATCCATTAAAAAAACATCAAATTGATCAGAAGTACTGTGCCGACATTGTTAATGTTGTAAATGACTATTGTAGCTAGTTATCCGAGATGCTGGCCTTTTTTTCCAATCTTCTTCTATCCAGTGTGTGTTCTTTCGCCCATCTTAGTCTTTTGTTTATATTGGCCAGTCAGAGATATAGCTTTTTCCTTGCAACTCTGCCTAGAAGGCCAGCATCCCAGAGTTGCCTTTTCACTTTTGATTTTGAGACTGATGTTTTGCAGGTACTATTTAATTAAGCTGTCAGTTGAGGACCTTTGAGGCATCTGTTTCCTTAGAAGGAGAAAGGAACCCATTTTCCTTCTAAGCCCATGACATTTGGAGTCAAGGATTTGAAACTATTTTGAAATATTGAAGGCAAAAAAAACACTTAAAACATTACTACTCTAGAATCAAAATTGGTGTAGAAAACTTGATATGGAACATTTATAGAGAAAGATTGCACTGCGCCATTGGTTTAGAAAACTTGATATGGAACATCTATAGAGAAAGATTGCACTGCGCAATCTTTTAAAATTAGTACCTCAAAGAAATTGCAATTATTGAAAAATAAGCAATTTATGTTCCCGTGGTCCTTCACTACTGCTTAAATCAGTAAATAACATTTGCATATATCATCTAAACAAGAAACCAGGCAAGCCTAGTTCAGCCGACCCGCAATAAAAGGCATTGATCAATATTGCCATCCTGAGATTCGAACCCCGGATCGCCCACGTGAAAGACTGTCTTTAACCACTATGCCACCAAGCTATAGATCTGCCAAGTGTCGGTATAGCCTTTTGACATTATATAATTCTGTCACGCATTAACATCACGTCAAGTTCGAATATTTCTTTAGACACCATTAACCATTATGATAAATTGAGTAACATTTCTTATTAAGTTTTCCTCCACCACAAATAGCATCTATGAACTGTATGGCTTTTGCCACTGGCCTTTTAACAGCTTATTAGCCATTCGTGAATGACATTGAAAATCCACCAGAAATAGTCGCAATATAACAGTAAACAGTTTCATTTTATGCTTATAACGTAGCTACTGAAGGTTTTAGCCAGCAAAGTTTTTGTCCATCCTGAACAAATCCTCTTTTGCCACTGGCCATTTTAACAGCTAATTAGCCATTGGTGAATGACATTGATACAGTATCTATCAATATAGGTGATGATAGTGTTGGCCATTCGAGGCTTCATTACTGTTCTTCTAGCAGCAGGATGTTATGCTAGCAGTGTTAACTCAGATTTTATTTTTCAAAATAACAGCCATCATTGAAATATATAAGGTAATATAGTTTACAATCTAGTCTGTACATTTTATGTTTAATGTCCGTTCCAATGTTATTCTTGTCTGTTCTTTTTCACAAACTAGATTGTTACCTATATTGCCTTATAAATTTCAATGATGGCTTTTATTGTGATAAAGAAAATCTGAGTGCTGCCAGCATAATATCCTGCTGCTAAAATAACGCTAATGAAGCCTTGAATGGCCATCACTAGGTGACGATAACTGACTTTTTCGTCAAGTGAAAAGACGAGAGAATTGTGGAATCCACCAGAAATAGTCGCAATACTGTATAACCGTAAACAGTTTTAGTTTAGGCTTACCACAACATAGCTACTGAATGTTGTAGCCAGCTAAGTTTTTGTCTATCCTGACCCAAAAAGCATGCCTGATGCGTACTTCAAAAATCCACAAGAAATAGTCGCACTATAACCGTAAACAGTTTCATTGCGGCCCACAGTTAAAATGATTAAATATCGCCGTTCTCACTAGATTCAAACTCCGGTCTCCCACATGAGTGACACGTTCTTTACCCACTACGCCAAGGCGGTACACGTTTTACTAGTCGCTAGACACCATTCACCATTGTGTTAAACTGACTCATGTTTTTTATTAAGTTTACCTCCACCACAAATAGCATCTATGAACTATGGCCGTTTTAACAGCTTATTAGCCAGTAATAGGCTTACTAGTATCTACTAACTTTCTAGGAATGGTCAAAAGAATTGAGCAATTGCTAGCGAGACTGAAGATGAACTTTTCCCTGCCAAAGCTATTTCATTTCATGGCACAAAAACATTTGTTTTTCTTTCATTCGTGAATGACATTGATACAATAAATATAGGTGACGATAACTGACTTTCTCGTCAAGTGAAAAGACAAGAGAATTGTGGAAACCCCAACTCTTTTACTGCCCAAGTGGTTTTGATAAAGCCTATATTATTACCCCCAAAGTCATGCACAGATGCGTACCTTTGAAAATCCACCAGAAACAGTCGCAATATAACCGTAAACAGTTTTAGTTTAGGCTTACGTAGCTACTGAATGTTGTATGTAGATAGCAAAATTATTGTTTATCCTGACCCAAAAAGCATGCACGGATGCGTACTTCGAAAATCCCCAAGAAATAGTCGCAATACTGTATAACCGTAAACAGTTTTTATTTAGGCTTACTATAAGGTAGCTACTGAATGTAGTAGCCAGCTAAGTTTTTGTCTATCCTGACCCAAAAAGCATTCAAGGATGCGTACTTTGAAAATCTACCAGAAACAGTCGCAATATAACCATAAACAGTTTTATTTTAGGCTTTCTATAATGTAGATACTGAAGGTTATAGCCAGCAAAGTTTTTGTCTATCCGGAACAAATCTAAATGCATATTTAGTTTTGACTGTGAGAAGATTCGATCGTGGAATCTATAGCATGCAGGTCCGCTTCTCTAAACACTATGCTATTTAACAAGGTCGGTCGGTCAATGAGAGACATTCGCTCTTCTAGGCCGGCTTCGCTTATGTGTGGCAAAAAATTTAAACCTGTTAGGACAATTCATGCAATCACATTCGTATGATGTGATAAAACATGGCATCCTCAATGAATTGAGCCGTATCTGCACCATGAGATATGTCAGGCACGAATGGCAGTGTTTACTCTTGACATGGAGGAATGATGTGTCATAGATAGCCAGCTTTCACAAAATTATGCGGATTGGCCTTGATGGGGGGGGTAACTGCATAGCTCACGGGGGGGTCAACATGTCTACTGTTGTCTTGATTAGAACATACGAAACTGTCAGCGCTCTCAAATCAAATACATGGAAATGGAATTGACGTGCGGGAAAACAATTGCCGATGACTGAAACTGAATAATTCCACTGGTCCATCCTTTGGAAAATGGGCAGCACTCCTTGCAGGCTGTACTTGTACCATTACCAAAGTAATTACAGATCTTATGGATGTGATCTTCTATCAGAAAGTATTGACTTTGCCTCTCAATATAAAGCTTCTTGTCTCACTCCTTCCAAATAGAAATATTCACTGAGGGACTTTCTGCAGTACGGCTTTTTTACACCGTTGGAGAAAGTGTGCTGTGTGCTTAAAGCTCAGTGCAGCGTGTAACATGAGGCTTCTGCTTGGTAAGTGGAGGCCAGTTGCGGTGGCAACATTGATTCACACTGACAGAAGCTGGTAGAACCACACAAGCACCAAACTCCCTGTCAGCATGAACAATGAAATTACACATTGTTTGATATTAGTTTTTTAGCTAAATGGCCGCTATTGACCAACAAGCATTTCTATTGGAAAAGCGCCATTTGGTTTTTGGTGGGCTGTACTTGTAGTACGATTAGCCGGCAGAACAGCTTCAGTGGGCCTTGGCATAGATTCGATGAGTCTCTGGAACACTGCTGGGAGGATGGAACAGCATTCTTCCAAAAGATATTCCCTCATTTTGAGTTTTGATGATGGTGATGGATAGTGCTGTCTAACACGTCAGTCCAAAATCTCCCACAGGTGTTCAACTGGGTTGAGATCTGGTGACTGTGAAGGCCATAACATATGATTCAAATAGTTTTCATACTCATTAAAACATTCATTGAGCCCTGTGGATGATATTGTCATCCTGGAACAGATCCAATAATGAACACTCTTTTAAAGTCACTTATATCCTTTCTCTCACCATCCTGGTCCAAAATCGAAGTCTACTGGGCCTGTTCAACATTTGTATTCCTGCCACTGAGCATGATAGGACATTAATTGTTTAATTGCATAATGCAGTACACCTGTGTGGAAGCCTTTGCATTTGTTATTTTCCCTACAGATGTTAGGTTTTTCCTTTAATTTCTCACCCCTCTGTATATTTATACATGACAGCTGATTCTGACACTGAAAGTTAAGCCGTTGGCAAAGCTGCCATCACACTCCTGCCACAGCGCTGTGAAACACGACACATTGAAGCATATGATTGTCCTACTTCTGTTAGGTTCATGGGGATTTGGTATCCCTGAAGTGACATTTGAGTGAAGCAAACGCGGCTGAGTGGAGGAGAACAATTAATTTTTTTCGCTCCCAAGATTAAATGTTTAAACCGCTGTTAGCTATCACTTCTGTGAATTTTGCAAAATGCTGCTAACAGGTTTTTAATGAAATTCCTTTTTTCACTTTTTTTCAATCCTTTATTTTCACAGACAATGTGTACAGGGAATGCCTGTCCAACGGGTCTTGGGCCATGAAAGGCAACTACACACAGTGTCAAGAGATTCTCAACGAGGTAAGTATGTAGCATTGCTATCGTTAGTTTACTGTTAGAATTCAAAAACACTGACTGTGCATTCACAGGAAAAAAAGCGTTGTCCTGGTGGCGCCTCCAGGGACGTCCTGTTGACCAATAGTGACCAAAAGTTGTTTGACTGAGTGAGCCTGACTGTCACTCAATTGGTCGTCGAAATTGTCCAATCACCATCCGGGTGATGTATCTCCCCTCTGACGGTTCCTTGTGGCAGGTTGGGCACCTGCAGGCTTAATTGTAAAACATGTTGGTTCTGGTGTACTCCTTTGCTGAGCAATCAATGTGTTTCAAAGCAGAATGGCTTGGCGGTATCATGTTGCTCCGTTCAATCCTATTCAGTGGAGCACAATCACGGGACAGAACACACTGTTGTTGTGTTTTCCCCTCAGCCTCCGTCATATATGATCAGAGTCTCATTGATGTGGGTCTTGGGGGGTTCCCCACCAATTCCCCCAAATAAAGTAGCCTACTATTAACCTGCAGGAAAAGAGAAAATCCCCAAATACAGGTGGGTGCCAAAGTTGAGGTATCATACCAAAGAAGTCTCGAGGCTGTAATTGCTGCCAAAGCTGCTAACAAAGAACTAAGTGAAGGGATCTAAATACTTATGTAAATGTGATATTTCAGGGTACTTTTTTTTAATTACCCTAAATGTCAGGACATTGTGTGTAGATGAAATCTAATACATTTTAGAAAAAGATTATAACCTAACAAAATGTGGAAAATGTGAAGGGATCTGAATACTTTGCAAATGCATACACCTCACTGGTCCTCAATTGGCAGCTTCATTAAATAGTGAAGAGGCGACTCCGGGATGATGGTCTTCTAGGCAGAGTTGCAAAGAAAAAGCCATATCTCAGACTGGCCAAAAAAAGGAAAGATTATTATGGGATAAAGATGACAAACACTGGACAAAGTAAGATTGGAAAAAGCCAGCACTCTGGAGTAGCCTCTAGCCTGTTGACGTTGAGACTGTAGTTTTGCGAGTACAATTTAATGAAGCTGCCAGTTGAGGACCTATGAGGCATCTGTTTGTCAAACTAGACACACTAATGTATTTGTCCTCTTGCTCAGTTGTGCACTGGGGCCCCCACTCCTCTTTCTATTCTGGTTAGAGACAGTTTGTGCTGTTCTGTGAAGGGAGTAGTACAAAATTTGTACGAGATCTTCAGTTTCTTGGCATTTTCTCAATCAATCAATCAATCAATCAAATTTATTTATAAAGCCCTTTTTACATCAGCAGTTGTCACAAAGTGCTTTTATAAAACTCCAAGGAGCAAACAACAGTAGTGTTGAATTTCAGTGGCTAGGAAAAACTCCCTAAGAAGGCCAAAATTTAGGAAGATACCTAAAGAGGAACCAGGCTCAGAGGGGTGACCAGTCCTCTTCTGGCTGTGCCGGGTGAACATATTAAGAGTACAAATTGTAATAATTAGTAAATGCATGTGGGCTGAGTCCAGAGTCTATTTAAACCTAGTCCAGGTCGGAAGCATGACCAAATGGGGCGGGGGGGTTCAGCAGAGTGGCAGCTGAAATCGTCAGGTATCGTCTTGATCTGCAACACAACCAGGAGGACTTTGGACAGGGACAGCAGCAAGTCTTTCAAGCCTGGTACTCTGGAGATGTGGGCCAAGACCTCATGTCCTCCTAAGTTTAAAACAGGGCAGGAGACTGGAAAATTTAGAAAATGCATTCCTTAGATCTACAAGGATTTACAGCTCTGGAAAAAATTAAGAGACCACTGCACCTTTTTCTTTCTTTTCCAAAAAAGTTGGAAAGGAAGGTTTTGAGTGAGGAATAGAACGGTTAAAATTAAGAGACCACTGCAAATTGAGCGCTTCTGTTCCTCAGTCAAAACTTTCCTTTTCAACTTTTTTGGAAAGGAAAGAAAAAGGTGCAGTGGTCTCGTATTTTTTTTCCGGAGCTGTATATATATATATATATATATATATATATATATATATACAGGTGCTGGTCATATAATTAGAATATCATCAAAAAGTTGATTTATTTCAGTAATTCCATTCAAAAAGTGAAACTTGTATAATGTATACATTCATTCCACATAGACTGATATATTTCAAGTGTTTATTCCTTTTAATTTTGATTATTATAACTGACAACTAATGAAAACCCCAAATTCAGTATCTCCGAAAATTAGAATATTGTGAAAAGGTTCAATAT
>JACXGI010009764.1:0-29425 GCA_016801175.1 Esox masquinongy | reverse complement strand
ACGGGAAAATCTAGGGTAGGGGGCTCATGCTATAAGAACTGTGTGTGCTGTGATTGTGTCAGACTCTGTTGGACTGAATGCCACACTGTCTCCAGATATATCTGTATGAATAAAGATAATTGCCGGCACTGCGATTTTGTCTCCTCTTAATCTCTTCTCATTAACCAACTCGGGGAAGTACTTTAGGTCAGTACTTCAATACTAGCCATGACAGTTGAGGAATGATGTACATTGTGGTAGAATGTGGGAAATAGGCATCTGCTGCTGCCAGCCAAATGGCATTTTACGTGGAACACTAGTTTTGTCTAGTTTATCTTTCACTGGTTTTTACTCAATAGTTTTTAAAAATAAATAAAATAGCAAATTAGAGATGGAATTGCTTAATATTTGTTAGTTTCCCTTAATAGTTGTCATGTGAATTTACACTGTCCTGATGTGACTTCCATTTTGTTTTTCCCAGAGCCTTCCTAAATCAGGCAGTTCCTTATTACAACCAAACAGGCAAAAAAATTGAACAATTTGAAAGAAAAATACAAGGTAATTTAAAACAATTGAAAAAAGTAATGCTTATTTACCACAATAGCTATACCCTCAACAATTTTAAAGTCAGATGTGATGATGCTTATTATAGCATCATACAGTTCCCATCACCAGTTGTTTGTTAGCACTTCCACAGATCAGGCAATTTGTGACAAGATGAGTGCTTTCATTAGATATTTGTTTAATGCAAAATCCTCATGATTTCATATTTAAAATGATATACACAAATGTATACAAAAAGTTACAAAAGTTCCTAGCAACTCTGAAAAAGTTGAACCTTTGCCTTAAGGAGCTGAGGGACCCACCATCGGGGAAAAGGGTGGAGGCAGGAGGGGTCACTGCTGAGGGACCCACCATCAGGGAAAGGGTTGGAGGCAGGAGGGGTCACTGCTGAGGGACCCACCATCAGGGAAAGGGTTGGAGGCAGGAGGGGTCACTGCTGAGGGACCCACCATCAGGGAAAGGGGTGGAGGCAGGAGGGGTCACTGCTGCCACCTGGCAGTGGTATGCCACAATGGATGCTGCACTCTGAGGATGCTGCACTCAATTAATCTGCCCTTGGTAGTTGCTGCAAACATGACATCCACTGCAGGTGATGTTGTGGCCTCCTCTGCCCCTGCCAGGGAGAGAGCCAGGCCAGCAGGGAAAAAGAGAGCAGGTGAACTCTTCGACTTCCTCAAAATGCAGACAGAGAAGGAAGAGGAGAGAGAGAGGCAGGCTCTTGAAAGGGAAGAGGAGAGGGAGAGGGCAGCAGCTGCCAGAAGTGGGAGACATCTTTCACTTTTTGAGAAACTGATGGAGAAAATGTAATAAACAAAATGAGTTATTTTTCAAATGAGTTAGGTTTGTGATTAATATACAAAACAGCTAATAACCTCCTACATTAAGCACTAACAGAACATTTAGTGTGATTGCAGAGAAGGGAAGACCAAAGCAATGCCATGGGTCAGAACATTCATTTGAGCTCATGTAAATGCAAAAGATACATACCTACACGTAACCTAAGATCGCAAGATGCAGGTCTTCTAATTGTACCTAGAATGTTCTAAATAAACAGCTGGAGGCAGGGCTTTCTCATAGAGCTCCACTAATGTGGAATGAATATTAATTATTACAACTTGTACTCTTAATATGTTCACCCGGCACAGCCAAAAGAGGACTGGTCACCCTTCCGAGCCTGGTTCCTCTCTAGGTTTCTTCCAAAATTTAGGCCCCTCTTAGGGTGTTTTTCCTAGCCACTGTGCTTCAACACTGTTGTTGCTTGCTCCTTGGGGTTTCAGGCAGGGTGTTTTGTAAAAGCACTTTGTGACAACTGCTTTATAAATAAATTTGATTGATTGATACACAGAAGGAAATGTAAAAACAAATAATATAAATGCTGAAAAATTCAATTCAAATGGAGCTTTATTGGCATAACAAATATCTATTAAGACAATACTGTGTTAAAAAGACAGTAAACTACTTTACAAACATTAATTTATAGAAACAATAATTAAATATATATGAAAGCAAATCAAATAATAGAAATGATGAAAAACTCAAAGTATACCCCTCGCCCCACCTAGCACACAGTCTTTTGTTTTTGTCCCCCTAAATGTAATCATGATCCTGCAGACATGCCTGGAGTTCTGTAGGAGCAGAAAGATGTGCAGCCAGTCTAGCCCGAAGGTTGTTGCCAGACACCTCCTGCTCATCTGCACAGTCCTCTGGATTGTCACCCTCTTCCTCATGCTGAGGATGGTCCTCCACTTCCAAGATGTCATACATGGAGAGGCAAAGGTTGTGGAGAATGCAGCAAGCAGCAACCACCTTGGGTATAAACAGAGGACGCACTTCCAGAGCCCTCAGAAAGATGGATCTCCAGCGGGTTTTCAGCATGCCAAACGTGCGCTCGATTACACGTCTTGCCTTGGCGTGGTGGCCGTTGAACCGGGCCTCAACACGTCCTGGTGGTATACATAATGGTGTAGAAATGTTGTACAGTTACATTATTTGGTAATGTTGTTATTTACTGTGTTATTTAAGTCCACTGCCAATATCTGTTTTCATCATGTATGTCTAAGTATAATTGTTTGATGAATGTTGAAAACAACAAGTACTTGGTAATGAACTCAGACTTTTGGAGCCCACTGTGTGTTTGTGTGTGTGTTGGCAACCTTGGATTTAGGTCCAGTAAATATCCCTACCAGCTACAGGCTGTCAAAACGGGGTGATGACAGCCAAAAAGATGGTGCAGGCATGGATATCCACCATCTCCAAGGAGGAAATAACCAGCTGGGGGATAAAGGGACTCTTTAAACATTGGGGATCTCCGCAGGATGAGGGCATCGTGCACAGAACCTGTGTTGCCAATGTAGACATCTATGAACTTTCCACTGCTGTCACAAATGCCCTGCGGGATAGCTGAGGGAAAGAGCTTGTGGTACAAGTAACTTTTTTTTTGTCATAGCAGGTGGACGGATTCTGATGTGGCACCTGTCAATTGCGCCTGGAGCGAAGCAGAAAGCTTCATGGGCAGCCAGGCAAACAAAACCTGCCCCCAACTCCTCAATCTCATCTGTCTTGAGGAAATGGATGATGCAGTGGAAGATGGTCATCATTTCATCCACCAGAATTGTGTACAGCTCTGCGGACTGTAGCCACTGGCATAGAAATGGCATCAGATGTCACACGGCATGAGGCACCAGATGCAAGCCAGTAGATAAACATTTGTGGCTCCAACCATGCCTTTTTTTTCTTGGCTGGACCTGGACCAGCAGTTGGTTGGTGTCCCTGGTGAGCCTGAAGCCTGGTTATCTTGAGGATGGGCACTTGGTCATTGACTAGAGCATAATTCTGTGGAGTTCCTTCCCATTTAAAAATGATAGATAATATTTTACTATATGACATTTCTTTAAAAAAAATAATGTATAATTCTGAAAATAATTTTTGTAGTTGGAGCAGCAATGCGTAATTTTGACTGCCAAAGGATTAAGCGGCTGCTGACATCCACTTCCTTCAAAGTAAACAAAAAACAGTGTGAATGTGTATTTGTCCCATGTTGCCATTTAATATATGTTTAAAATATATGGTAGCACTTTACATTAAGTGTTTGCCTAAATTGCTGCAAGAAGTACTACTATACTGTAGAGCATAGTCGGGGGTCAATCAAAGACTAATATAGTCCTGCTATGGTTTATATTGGTGGCTTACCTTTAGTGTTCCCCACCCTGTGAGGGGGCATCCTCCATTGTCGGGTGTCCTCTAGCTGTTTGTGACTGAAAAGCCCTCTCTACAACATTTGCAATGAGTTCTGGAATTCCTGGACACATGAGTGTCGTCGTTTAGACTGGACGTTTATTATAAAATAGTGAGAAGCAAATATAATACAGCTAAATTACAATGACTCAAAAAAAACTATTACCCTCGTGAAGTTGGAGATTCAGCCTCTGCAGTCTCCTGATTTCTCTGTCCTTCTACTTAATTTGTTCTTGGAATTCCTCCGTCTCCTTCACATGCTGCATCCCCTTTTGTGTGACCAGGTCATATTCCCTTCAGAGTTCCACGTCCATGGTCTTATCCTTCTTATACTTAAATCAACACAAACTCTTATCTATTACAATTCCACACTTTCCCTATATTTTCACATAAGTAACTTTCCAGATTACCTTTTGTGGTTTTGGAGAGGGTTCTCTCATCCTCAGAATCAAAATGTGAAGGACGTTTTAATGTCCTGCCAACTCCAACAACTTTTTTTCTGCCATTTTGGCTGTGGCCAAGTCAGTTTAAAGATAAGGGTGATAGAATTAAATGTAATTTACTGATATCAACTTTGGTAAAATAGTACTTAAAGGGTTAGTTCATCCAAAATTCATATTTTTCTCAAAGTTCACTTATGAAGAGATATTCCAGGAAGCACATAGTCATTTTTTCAAACAATCCATTATTCAGCTCTGTCCCAGTCTGTAATTAGCGTTATTAGCATCGTCCAAATTCATGAATGGAAACGGTTCGTAGCGCTATCGCAGAGCTGCATTGCAAGAGGAAAACTATTTCAAAACACTTCAAATTACATTCAGTAATCTGTCGCGGTAGCATACATTTTTTAAACTGTACACTGATGAAACAGACTGCGGAATTGGCTGAATTCAAACTGGCACTAGCAAACTATTTCCTTTAGCCACCATACACAGTTTATATTCTTCGGCAGTGATGTCATCGAGGTGAGCGTGAACTTTAACCTCAACAAGCTATGTAAAGACCAGTTGCTTCGCCTAGCTTTTTAAAATTGCTGCTAGTTTACACTTATGTATATTTTTGCTATATTTTTGCTTTGTATATATATCTTAATTCTTACTACGTAGATGTCGTGTGCCATGTCACAAGAATTTCATTGCGCAGGATGACGCTGTTATTCGGTGCGTTTTATATATAAACTTTGAACTTCTGGATTGCCTTTCTTTGTATCGATGTCGACTTCTGCCTGCTCGTGGATCTTGAATTAATTAAATTCTACCCACTCTGCAATTTGGACAATACCACTGCCACTCCCAAGTGGTATTGTGGGGGAATCAATGGAGCAACTTCGCCAATGAGACATAATTTTTGTGAGAAACATTTTTATACAGAGGTTCATGACCCACATTCACTTAGAATAGGACTAAAGGCGAATGCAATTGCATCAAGTTAACCCAGTTCAACCCTTGGAGAGAAGACAGTTTGTAATTCTTCCGATTGCTATATTATAATACACAAAGTACACATTGCCTCCAGATATTCTGGGAAAGGCTTGGAGTGTTCACCATCGCCCCTTTAGCTGCTGTCCAAGCTTCTTTTTGGTCAATTCATCAGCTGTGTATTATGGTTAGAACAAGTAAGGCTCTAACCCCGAAAAATTTTCTTCCTGCTTGTATTCAGAGTCAGACATAATATATATGTATTTTCCTTTCTCTCTCAAGCAAATAAAGTTTGACTATTCGAGGTGAATATCAAAGACCAAATAGGTAACTTGCTTTCTAGCTAGCGAATACTAACTTTCGTTTACTGGCTATACACTGACTCTTCCCAAAAGAACACATGGATTGATGCAATTGTGAACAAAACTGACCGGTAAACACAGGAAGTACCCATTAATTTGAAATGAGAATTATATCGCGAAAATTCAAACTTTATTTAGAGGAATACAACATTGTCATGTTCTTTGAGTTGAACAATACCATTTGTCTTAGTTTGGAGTGTTTTAGAGTAGTTTAGGGGTACGTACGGTTTCCATTCATGAATTTGAACGATGCTAATAAAGCTAATTACTGACTGAGACAGAGCTGAATAATGAATTGTTTTAAAAAATGCCTCTATGTGCCTGAAGGACAAACTCAGGGTAAGGGGACTGTCACCGAAATATGATTTTTGGACAAACTATCCCTTGAGTTTTTTTGTAAGTAACCTGTAATGCTGCAATGATTTGAAATGATTGTAATTTGAATAACTGTAATTTGATAATATTGTTTATTAGCTGTAAGAAAATATGAGTTCCTTAAAAAGGTTGATTTTATATGAAAAGCATTCAATACACAAGAAGCTAACCATGTCTGTGAATCATTTAATATTCCTCCTGTAACATAGGCAGCTCTACAAACTCATAGAAACTAGGTGGTTATATTTATCTACGTATTTTAAGAAGCCTAGAGAAAATTTAACTTACCATGACCTGACAATTCTTCCACTCTTAGGTCGGGGTTTTGATAGATTGCCGTGCTGCACCAAACTCACACTTAGGGTCCTCCAGCATTTTTTTATCCTGAACAAATGTTTCTTTGCCTATAATTATGGAATTACATTTGATCCAATTTATTAATATATATCTAAACATTTTTTGACAGAAGGTGGAGATGCTAGCAGATCAGAGTATGTGTGAAATAACTGTAAAATAAGACCGTTGGTTTAAGGAAAACAACTCACGGGACAGGGGAGACACGGGACCTACATTTGGCAATTTCACTTTTGAAGCCACCTTGCGCTGCACTCCCGCCAAACAACTATCCGTAGCCAAAACCACTTTCAAACCTGAAG
The DNA here is from genome assembly GCA_016801175.1 of Esox masquinongy. NCBI lineage: Eukaryota > Metazoa > Chordata > Actinopteri > Esociformes > Esocidae > Esox > Esox masquinongy. Next base: position 22,837 of record JACXGI010009764.1, on the reverse strand, counting down.
TGCGCAATTCTCTTAGACTTTGAGGTCTTCAAAAGAAACAAAATGAACATAGGCTGCTATAGCTAGTATTCTGTACAAATGTTTTGTTTTGTTGCACAAGAAAACAACTAGAGTCTGTATATGTAATGGTTCTAATATCCACACTCCCAAAATGTTTTATGTCACTTCTTACTATTGTGCAGTGCTGCATGTGTTATAAAAAATCATCAGTTACACAACTATTCTATGCATCTCAACAATTGAAACAGTTAGTGTACAACTTTGAGAACCTGTATGGTATATCACACATCATACTATGTTCAGATGTTGTTTCAAATTAGCGATTCTGTTAGAAATTGGGGACCCATTTGGTGTCACAATGCATACAGTTTTGAAACCTGCAATGGACTTCTGTTGAAACTGTTCAGTGGAACACAAGCTGTACCATTGCAGATTGTATCATCGATTCTCATGCTATGATAAAATAGCAAGTGCATCAACTTGTATTAAGCAGTTGTTTTATGATATGTTAGATGGTTATTGTTTAAATAAGCACACAAAAAGAGTAGGTGGTTCTGTTGTGTTTGGATGTGGTAGCTTCAGACTACTTAATCTTATTGAAAAAGCTGCAGTTGAGAGTCATTTGGGATTTACTGTCATGGAGCAGGCAAAATTCTTTAACAAGGTTGTTGATAATTCTCAGGTTTTCCACACTAAACTGTTCCAAAATAGGAATAATTCTATTGTTGGGATCTCAGACAGTCATGTTGGCCAAATCAAATCTTTTTTAACCCTTGAAAGTACCAACAGCACTGAGTATTAGTCATAATAAGCACATACCGACAGCACTGAATATTAGTCATAACAAGGGCATGTTCATCCAAACCATAAACGGTGTCCCCGAAGTTCAATGTTCACATGTTGTAATATTAACAATACATGGTGTCACATTAACTTCACATGCATCCACGTGTTCACATGCGATCACGAGTGACTCACATGATTTCACATGTGAAACTCGTGTAGTTTTTCTGTAAGGGTAACACAGGATTCATCCAAATTCCGAAATTCTTCAATAAAAATGTAGTATCACTATACAGTACAATTTTTAAATATTATTACAAATATTATTACGCATTTTAAGTGTTGTTCAAGTACAGTACATAAATATTTGAAATTTTTCTATCAGAAATATCTTAACAAATGATGTAGCATTAACACCAAAATACTGTAGAACGTTTCTAGGGACAGAACATGCCTGGAATAAGGGAATGTCCAGGGTGCTGAGCCCCCCAGAAAGAAACGCTATACCCCTGAGCAGCTGGATATTTGGGATCGACCAATCGGGTGCCAATAGGGCCTTTCTAGTAAATCCGCTATTGGCCCTGTTCTATCGGCCTCTGTCTAAAAGTCCCTGTACTAGGGCTGGACCCAAATATTCGGATATTCGTTCGTTGGGCAGATATTCGGTTTTCATTTTCACTATTTGGATATTCTATTTTTTTTTTTATTCATACAAAATGTTGGCTATCAAATCTTGTGAGCGGCCTGACACCCCTCTCATTTACAGCAGTGAAGGTCACGCTTCAGTTCACCTTGGCCTATAGAGGTTTGTCATAGGAATGTTTCTGAACTCTCACCCTTTATGAATGTATTATTATGATTAAGCACATATACAATTTACCAATATGGTATACAGTATAACAGTATAATCAAATGATGTTTAAGTCTTGTATTGGGATAATCAAGTAACAATGAATGTATAAGCAAGGTACAATCAAAGACATCAGATTAGAGGGCCCTAATGGCTCTATTATTTTTTATAAAAGTTTCTAGAGCCTGCGCCACCAATGTTTAATAAGGAACGGATTTTGGAAGGTTGTGAAACAATGGTGGCGGATGGGGGGAAAGATCCGCCCAAGATTTAGCATAAGGGGGGGTGCTAGAGATGTTCAGCAAGATAACACTATAAATGTGTGTGTCCGGAGTTGGCAAGACAGTTGTTCCTGCAGGTCAACTCGGCTTTTATGATTGCTTATTAAAGTCTAATTTGAATCCACAAACTCCTGAGTTACTGCATCTTTTTGGCGAGAAGAAAGGAACGTTTTTCCACAACATATTCTTGGACGCACCGCTGAGATTGGCAAGGGACACCAGGTGTGGAGAGCTGCCAAACACTGTGGGTCGGTTTACACAAACAATGCGTGGCCACGCTGAGAGGTAAGCACGTTCTTACTTTAAATGTAATAGTTTGTGTGACTTGACCTACCAGGTTCGGGCAGACACATCCCATAAGGTCTCTCCAAATTTAACAAACTATGTTTTTGTTAGAGGATGGAGCTTTTGAATTCAAAGTAACGTGCATGTCTACTAACACATTGTAAATACATTTGTAAATAAGTCAGAGAGTTGAAAGCGGCCTGTCGAATACCGCCCAAGGTCTGGTCGCCTAGCGGGTCTGCTTTTGGCAGGAAGTCCCCCAATCCACCTTGATAGAAGGAAGGCCACAAGGGATGGGGATTGCAGGGCACCGTGGATACCAACCCACCAAGATAGGGGGCTGCTGAGGATTTGGATGCGGTTTGGGAGAGTTGGACAATTCTGTATTGATGACGGCTACCTGCAGACCAGGAAGAGACAGGGTCAACAGTCTATATGCGAGTGTATGAGTACGTGAAATAAAGAAGTGAGAAGTTGGTCTGCCGATGAATGCAGAGTGAGTGTGGACGGTTGTTGTTGGAAAATTGCCCAAGTGTGTGAATTAGGCTGTGTGGCGCCTAAGAGTGTGAATAAGTCAAAGGCAGTGAGGCGCCCGTGCATGTGTGTGAAATAAAAGGGCTGTGAGGCGCCCAGAAGCGTGTGAAAGGGCTGTGAGGCACCCACCTGAGTAGTTTGATTGCCAAGAGGTGCGTGGGAGTTGTGTGTAAGTGAGAGCAGAAGAACAGGAGTGTCAGTGCAGTGTAAGCGAGAGCACAGGAGTGTGAGTACTAAAATAATTAAAAGACGTGTGTAAATGGGAAAAATTTCGCGAACAACATTCTTTGAGAAGAAGGACAGGCTGCGCTTGTACAGGAATATAGTCCCACAAAGGTATAAAATAAGTACTAGTAACATTACTGTCACTACATTCTCTTTAACTGTATTGAGAGAAAGAGAAAACGTGATTCGACGCATACCTACAGCAAAAGAATTGCAGAGGTAAAAGACTGCTTGGAAAAGAAAAGTGGAGGTTGTTTGGATTGAGGTTGGGAAAATTAGAATCTGGTCTATAGGGCTGCAGCTATCGATTATTTTAGTAATCGAGTATACTACCGATTATTCCATCGATAAATCGAGTAATCGGATAAGAACTACTTTCGCCTTTTTAAAGAGCAATAGTAAATATACAAAAGAGATTTTTAGAAAAATCAACATTTTTATTGCTTAAATTGCATATAATAATATTATCCGTAAAAACTGAACCACGTTAGTGCATTTAAGTGCCATTCTGGGCACATTCTAGTTTTTTTGCATTTTCTGAAATGCAAAAGCAAATAAAGAAATGAAGTAATTTCAAATTACTTTAACCTAAACACAGCCTAAAACTAAGGCAATTTAAATAATAATAATACAAAGATTACTTTAAGGCTTTGTGGCATTTGTTGGAGGCAAAAAAAAAGTTCTGTCAAGATCGATTCTCCTGGATGAGGTGTGTGTGTGTGTGTGTCATAATAACAACATGAATTGAGCTCAGGCTTTCACAAATTGACTGCAGCATTTTATTTTCTTGAGCAAAACTTAACTTAGGGACATCATAACTAGCCCACATACTCATTTATTTTCTTAACTAGCCATTACATATAGCCATAATTACCGCACATCCTTCACTAGCCTTCATCTCAACTAGCAATCATATTGCGATGCTAACGTTAACGTTACCTTGTTTCGGGTCTGTGGGCTGGATACTTAAAGGGGATGTTTTTCATCTGAGATGTTGAAGCATTGAAGTCGTGCTATTGTGGTAGGCACGTTTGGTTTTACAATAGACACACTGTACAGAGTTTTCACCCATTTTTTAGCTTAAAATGATCCCAAACTTTGTACACTTTCCGTCGTTTTCTCTGGCCTGTCTCTTCACCTCGCTCCTTGCTATTTGCTCTCCCTTTCTCTATTTTGCAGTCTCCGCCATCAAATCACGTATACTTCACATATACACAGCGTAAGCGCATTGTAATTGTTGTAGTTGCAACAGTAATAATCATTTGTGCAAAACACAGTGTTCACTGAGCAATACAGATTAACCGAAGCTTCAATGCAAATAATTTGCATCGATGATTTTTAGTGATCGAGTTATTCGAGTTTCTCAAGGAATGGTTTCAGCCCTACTGGTCTAGTTATCCGAGTTTGGATGTGCATATAGTCAAGCAGCTAGAGCAACCACTGAAGATAATCTGGTTTGCTGATCCATATGGACACAAGAACACTGTTTGAGGTGCCGCCAGAAAAACAAAGATTTTGTTTCCCGATTATCACAAATACTTATCCTTTAAGACATAACATTACGGCCACCACCATCTCAGTGACAATATTAAAAAATGAAGAGGCCATCTGTCGAGATCCAGACACCGGAGACATATTGATTAGATTACAGTCTGCACATACAATAGACAAACAGGTCACGTGGATTGAAGTAGCAGGTGGGAGAATTTGGTCCAGCAATCCAGAATTGGACATACCAATCATTAGACAAAGGCAGAGGCCGGGAGAAGTGTGATTTTGATTGATTCTGAGAAAAAGTAAATGATAAGACAGTCCGCATACAGTAAGGTGTTAGAGAGGCAGAGGTTCCAGGACAGATGGGTTCAAAGAACATACCAGGCGTGGAGAGAAGATATTTTGGTTACTCTGTTCATGACAAGGATATATAAGGAAGAGGTGTATGAACAACGATATTAAGACACAGATGAAGTGATAGCAAGGAGAGTAACTACAGGAATACAAGACCAGGAGGTTATTTGGTTATCGTATCGAGGTGAGCGAGTGTGGTCCAGTCACCCAAGCCTAGATGAACCCCTCATTAGGCAGATGCAGAGACCAAGAGAGTGTATATGGTTTTGAGAATATTATGAGCAGAAGATTGATAAAAAGAGAAATGTAATACAGAGTTTGTACAATTTGGGAAAAACAAAATGAATGGTATTTCAGTTAATTAGTGTTGCTTGTGTTTGTTTAGTTATAGTACTAAGAGATACTGTAGACCAGCGGTTGGTTGGTCGAGTTTGATTAATAACACTTAGTTAAAAAACTAAGATAGATAAGGGAGCTAGAGGCAGTGGTCCCAGAGGGGAGAACGTGCCAAACTGAGTGGCAGACATCCCAGGAGGGGAACTAGCCAAGTGAAGGGAGTCCCAGGAAAAGGGAGTTTGCCAAAGCAGTAAACGGTATCTAGCATTCCAATCTAAAACACAGAGGTAAAAGGCAATGATGGACATTGATGGGACACCAGTTGAGATCTTAATGAAGAGGTTCCCCTAGTGTAGAAAAGAGATTAAAGCCATTTCTGAGGCCTTAGAGAAAAGGACCAGGAAAATGGCAACAAAATGGCCAAAAGAAGGAACATTTGACATTTCATTATGTGAAGAGATGGACACTATCATAAAGAATTACAAGAGTAGTGACAGCACAGAAAAGTGGAAGCGAGAAAAGGAGAGGGAGATAAGTTATTCCTAACAGAAGGAAAAGGTCAGCTGGCCAGTGTAGCTAAAGCAAGGAGTATGTTAAAGAAAGATGAGGAAAAGACAGAGGAGAAGGCGAAATGAGCTGATAACCCTCCAACATACAAAGGGATACAGAGCGCAATGGTGACAGGGACAGCGAGAGTTGAAGGAGAAGTCGAGATAGATGAGGGAAAGGGGCCGGTAGAGACTTTCACTCCAACCAAAGACAGAAAGGAGAAGGGGAAACCTGCACTAAAAGTAGATTGTTACAAAGGGTGTCTCAAGATGCTGGAATCAGGAGGGCAAAGAAAAGAGAAGAATGAAAAGTATGAGCAGAAGAAAGGAAAGGTGGAAGTAAAGGCAGATTGGTTTCATCAAAACAAAGAAAATTAGTTGAGAGAAAAGGCAGCGAGACTGCAGCAACAAAGGAACGAGCAGTGTCAGCACTATGAGAAAGTGATAAGACGGTTTAGTAAAAAAGACGCACGAACCGAGAGATGAAGAAAGACAAAAAACGACAGAATGGGCGACAAGACAACTGTCAAGGGTAGATCAGGAAATAGAAGCCGGATCAGAGGTAGGAGAATTAGAAGGGGCAGAAGAGGGAACAGAGGCGGCCTCAAAAGGAGATGGACTGCGAAGTTAAAAACGAGTGCAGGCACCAGCAGATAAACTGCCAGCACAGATGAACCCAGTCCAGATAAAAGATGATAACCCGCAGTATGTACCCTGGGCTACGCAGGACCTGGAAGGGTTGGTTGCTAAATTACCCAACCTCCATAATGGCGCTGGGAAATGGATAAGGATGTTGGAAGAGCAGACCATGGGAAAACTACTGGGGGTAGGGGACCTGAAGGCCTTGTTGGCCAGAGTGATGGGAACGACCAAAATGGAGGCGGTGCTGAGAGATGGCAACCTGGCACAAATGATAGAGACGGTCATGGGGGATGGACAGTCCTTTGACCCATATCGACAACAGCTGTGGAGAGCCTTAAGGGATAAGTACCCGGCCATAATTGACTCTGATGACCCAGAGACTGATGATTTAGTGTCCTTCATGTTCAGGAAGACACTGGTGGAAGCGCTGCCAATACCAGTGAAGAATAAGAAATGAATGATGAAAACTAAGCCACAGAAGGAATTCAGAGACTACTTTATCCATGCTGTGGAGAGACACAGAAAGAATGAAAAGAAGATGGCTGAGCAGGGGAAAGACATCCAGAGGAAGCTCACTCAATTACAACTGGATGAGCTGACAAAAAAGAAAAAGACTCAAGCCCCGGTAACCACTGTGATGGTCAATGAGGAAAGCACCATGTCCTCCAGGGAGGTCAACAACCACCGCAACAGCCACAGGCCCCTCGGTCACCCACCTCACCTGTAGTGAACATGTTCTCCCAACCCCCCGGGCAAGGTAGGGGCCGAGGAAATGGGCAGAGGAATCAGTGTAGAGGAATAAGGGGCCCACCAGGTGTGTGTTGGGGATGTAACCAGACAGGGCACACCAAAGGAAACTGTCCCACAAACCCATGGCCTGATAGAACCGGGCAGAACCAAGGCCCAAATAATTGGTATAAAGCATGGCAGCAGCCACAGTCTCAACCCCCTCAGGGTCCTGTGAACCCATGGGCGGGACCAAACCAGAGATATTGAGGGTGCCCAAAGAATCCTAAGGGGGAGGGTCAGTTTGCAGCAATAACGGTGCAGACTGATAAGGAAGCGATGCTGCAGGTTCAAGTAAATAATAGAGGCATGCCAATAATGGTAGATACTGGAGCTACTTACACTTGTGTAAGTCCAAATTATGCCTCACATCTCCCCATGTCAGTAAAATATGCTAAGACGATAGGATTCTTGGGACAAACGCAGCCAATACCCACGACTGCTCCAATACATCTTTCGACAGACAGTCTCTACGGACGCTCAGCTAAACTCCCCATATTAGTTTCAGAACACACCCCAATGAACTTATTAGGAAGAGACGCATTGTGTCAATTAGGACTACAGATTCAATGTTCACCGGATGGGATAATAATAAAGGAAACAGGGATCAAGAAGCAGATGATGATGCAACAGGCATCTTTGGCATATGTCTACTGGATAGGAGACATAGAGGACGGGGTCAGAAAAGTTACTTACAAATGGGGAAAGTATTGAGGCATAGATGCCACAGGCTAGAAGGCCCTCAATGGATTACCATTGTACATTAAGATATGATCCATATCAAGATGGAACTTTGTAACAATTGTGGTTAATGTACGTAAATGGGAAACCAGCTCCCATCACATCACAGTATTTTGTGATAGGTAAGCAAGGGGCAGCTATGGAAGTAAGTGATGCACAAGGATCAAAGCTGATAGCTAAGTGTTTTAATGTGCCTGAGTCAGACCCACACATCACTTTGCTGGTAAATAAAGGATTCAGGTCTAAAGATTTGGGTCCAATGATGAGAAAGGCAAAACAAGTTCAGTGGGAAAAAACAGACAACCCTCTCATTCTTTGTTCTCCCAAAAAAGATTTAATCAAGGTTCTCTATTTTGCAGAAATTATTGGAGAGCCACAGGAAGTGCAAGTCACTACAGGCCAGCAAGCACAAATAGGGGAATCTATTGATAAACAAGAAATGGTGAGGAAAGAGATGGAACAGGTGGTTTCGGAGCAGGTATGGTCACAACATGACACAGATTTTGGATTGGTTAAATCAGCAAATCCTGTGTATATCCAGGTGAAGCCAGGAACTAAGCCTGTGTGGAATAAACAGTATTATATGAAGCCAGAAGCGGAGGCAGGCATTAATCCAACGATCGAAGGCTTGGCAGAAGCCAACGTGTTAGAGGAAACAGTCAGTAACTGTAATACCCCACTGTTCCGGGTCCTGAAAGCAGATAAGAAAAAGTGGAGATTGGTTCACAATTTACGGCCAATAAATGAGATTGTACAGGATTGTCAGGCAGAGGTTCCTAACCCACACACATTGCTGACAAACATCCAAAACGACGCCAAGTACTTTACAGTGATAGATTTATGTGGCACATTTTTTAGTGTCCCGTTAGCGGAAGAGTGTAGACACCTGTTTGCTTTCACTTATGGAGGAAAGCAGTATAGATATACACGCTTACCCCAGGGTTTCAAACACTCCCCACACATTTTCAATCAGATGTTGAAGGCAGAGCTTGTCTTTAATCCAGTATGTAGCTTGTCTATTAATCCAGTATGTAGATGACTTGTTGACATGTGCTCCTACATTGGAGCAATGGCACGCAGATTCCATAAAAGTGTTGCAGAAGTTGGCCGAAGGAGGACACAAGGTGTCCAAGAAAAAGTTGCAGTATTGTCAAACAGGTTGAATATCTGGGTAGGACAGTGGCCCGTCAGTTAAAAGCCATAGCCCTGGCCCAATTAGAAGGGGTGAGCAAGGCCACGTTGCCCCAGACGGTAGGGCAAATGTTGACCTTTCTGGAGATGACAGGATTCAGCTCAGACTGGATAGAGGACTATGCAGTTAAGGTGGAGCCTTTACGAGAACTAATGAAAAACACTGGACAGCGGCAGTTAAGCACCACGTTGAATTGGAACAGCGATGCTTTGGCAGCTTTTGAGACAGTAAAACAGGACATGCAGTCTTCATCCGCTTTGGGAACACCAGATTATACAAAGCCATTCCTATTGTATGTTGCCAACAGAGACAAGGGATATGCGACAGCAGTTTTGATGCAGGACACCTGTAGTGGCAGGAGAAAACAACCCATTGCATATTATAGCACAAAATTGGATTCAGTGGCACAAGGTTACCCACCCTGCTATCAGGGATTGGCAGCAGTGCAGTACGCATATCACAAAGCCTCAACTATCACCATGGGGTACCCAGTGATCATCCACACCCATCACAAGGGTGGCAGAGCTGATTGAGAAAGGGAAGTTTGTTTTGACAAAGTCAAGGTTGTTAGACTATTTGCCTTTGTTGACATACCCCGATGTAATTATAAAATGATGTACAACAGTCAACCCAGCAGAAAGAATTCCCCTTGACTATGAGGGAGAGCCTCATGATTGTGTGGCTGATTCCTTGACGTTTACCAGACTGAGGACTGACGTTCTCTCTACCCCAATTTTGGGGGCTGAGGAAGAGTTATTTGTAGACGGATCCTGTTATAAGGATTATGAGGGAAATCATGCAGGATTGGCTGTGGTCAGAAGAAACAGTAAGGGCCAATTTCAGACCATAGTTAGCCAGGCATGTTTACAGCCGTGCTCCGCTCAATTAGCAGAATTGAAAGCTTTGGCAGACGCTTGTAAGGAAGGGTGAGATAAGGTAGTAAACCTCTACGCTGATTCAGCTTATGCACATGGTGTCTGTCATTTATTTGGAGCTGTGTGGAAACAAAGAGGTTTTAGGAAAACGCCCATCTTGCCCCATGATCATATTCAGGATTTGATGATATCTCTCTTGCATCCTTTAAAAGTGGCCATCGTTAAGTGTCAGGCACATAAGAAAGGGAACGACTACATTATTCAGGGGAACAATGCAGCAGATGAAGCAGCAGAACTAGCATCAAAGTGCCACAGTGCGATAATGGCACCAGTCATATTAGTTGAAGCAGCCCCCGAAATGAATTATGTCATCAGGATGCAAGAGAGAGTCAGTGTTTACGAGCACAACATGTGGCTTAAACGAGGAGCCGTCAGGGATGGTACAGGCCTTTGGAGGTCTCATACAGGACACTTAGTGGCACCTGCTGCTATGCTAAGGATTTGATCACGAATGTGCATGGCTTTGACCATTTGGGTAAGGAGCCCAAGGACAGATATGGCAGAAGGTGATGGGGAGATTCTCCACACTGCTGAACCCGTCGACCCACGGAGCCCAGGGGAGGCCCCTGCAGAAAGCGTACAGGGAGAACCAGACACCACTATCACTACGAGGATACATATTGATGGTTGGAGACTAGATGGTTTATTACTTTTATATATACTCATGATTTTAAGTGATTGACATTCTGATTTTCATAAGAAGTTTATATACGGTACATATCATTTATTTGCATAATCATTTGAAACAACACATTTGCAAGGCTCTGAAAAACAAGTTGCTTATGCTCTGGGATGGTGATTGACAGAGGGGCCTGTTTTTAGCTCATGGAGTTGATTTCAGCTCTTTTTGCCGGGACTAAGTTCCCCTCCTCACTCACCATTCCCAGTCCTAGATTATGGGGCTTGGACAAGCCCCAAAGAGGGGATTATATAGAGGTTTGTCATAGGAATGTTTCTGAACTCTAGACCTTTATGAATGTATTAGTATGATTAAGCACATATACAATCAGCCAATATGGTAAACAGTATAACAGTATAATCAAATGATGTATAAGTCTTGAATTGGGATAATCGAGTAACAATGAATGTATACGCAAGGTACAATCAAAGACTTTAGATTAGAGGGCCCTAATGGCTCTATTATTTTTATAAAGGTTTCTAGAGTTTCCTGCAGATCAACTCGGCTTTTATGATTGCTCATTAAAGTCTAATTTGAATCCACAAACTCCTGAGTTATTGAATCTTTTTGGCAAGAAGAAAGGAACTTTTTCCACAACAAGCCGTCTAATATTGGCATGCAAGTATGGCGTCACATTAGTCTCAAAACTCACGCGCACGCACTTGCCACTTAGAAGAATAAATTGAGTCGAGAGAGCAGAAACAAAAGCTGTGCGTGCAGAGGAACAAACTTGCGCGCATTCCGGTGCCACTTCAAGAAGAAAAAATTCAGTCGAGAGAGCAGAAAGTGACTTGAGACATGCCAGCAGTTTAGACATTAATGGCTGTGTGTTGAGTTATTTTGAGGGGACAGCAAATTTATACTGTTATACAAGCTGTACACTCACTACTTTACATTGTAGCAAAGTGTCATCATGGGAAATAGACGTATGTGTGCTGCCAGCATTACTGCAGAGGTTGAAGGGGTGGGGGGTCAGCCTGTCAGTGCTCAGACCATACGCCGCACGCTGCATTAAATTGGTCTGCATGGCTGTCGTCCCAGAAGGAAGGCTCCTCTAAAGATGATGCACAAGAAAGCCCACACACAGTTTGCTGAAGACAAGCAGACTAAGGACATCGATTACTGGAACCATGTCCTGTAGTCTGATGAGACCAAGATAAACTTATTTGGTTCAGATGGTGTCAAGTGTGTGTGGCGGCAACTAGGTGAGGAGTACAAAGACAAGTGTGTCTTCCATACAGTCAAACATGGTGGTGGGAGTGTTGCAGGGACACTTACAGGGAATAATTCACCGTTCCTTGGTGACGGCACAGAAAACAGACTGAACTAGAGACGTAGATGATTTATCCAACAAGTAAAAACAGATAAACGCCAATGGCGTTGACCACGATGCCGCCGCGCAGATATCCTCAACTCTGACACCTCAAAAGAGGGCAGAGGACCCAGCGATCCCGCGAGTAGAGTGGGCCTGAAGACCCTCCGGGACCGAAGATCCAGAGAGACCGCTCACAAACGCTACTGCTCATATCCAAAGGAACCGTGGTAGCAACAGATAGAGAATTAACTGTTGTCACGTCGGTAACCAATGGAGTCAAACTGACTCTGACAAGGGGAGTAGTCGAAAAAGCAGGCTCAGACACCACCTGAGGTTGCACAGAAGCACAACTTACACCATAAGAGTACAATTCTGTGGCAGATTTAATGAGCAAAGAAACAGTAGGGGGTGAATCGGTGACGTCACACGATTCGGCCAACACTAAGGAGAGAGCATCAGGTGCGGGGACGGGTAGGTAACCTAGTCAGGAATGTTTGCTCTACTTGACTGTATGCCTGGGAACGGCGAATCAGCAGGCCGAGGCACAGGGGGCAGGGAGGGGTGCCGATGAGGAGGAACCACAGAGGAGATGGCTGGAGAGGAGACAGCCGCCTGACGACGATGGCATTTGCTAGAGAAAGTTGAGCAGCGGTCGGACTCTTAAGGGAGGAACGGGACAGCCAAAGGTGACAGTGCCCCACCACTGAATTCGCCCTGGTCCACCCCACGCAGATGGCCTGAGCCTGGTTCAGGTGTAGAATGGCCTTGAGATAGCCAGAGATCTCCCCAATTTCAGACTGTGAGAGGGTCGAAGCTCCTTCCATCTTCAACATGAGACAAGCTCGGAAAGAGAGCCCCACGCTCACTCTCCACGGGGAGAGGGGGTGGGGCAACCTGGGTCAGAGGAGTCAAGCCCTGAGAAGGGCTCTCCTCCCTTTCCCCTAGGTCGTCGTCGGAGGTGCCGTCGTCCGAAGAAGAGCTAAGGGCACCAACGAAATATACTTCCTCCTAGAAGAATCTGTCCCTCTCCACACACGCAGAGAGGGGCAGAACGGCGCAACTGGAGCACACCGGGGGGTCAGTCAGGCCATCCCGCGCATGCTTGGGACCCAGGCAAAACAGACAGTAGATGTGTGTCCTCTTCCGTACCCAAAACAGAGCAGCGGCAGGCGACGGCAAAAAAATTCTTCATGTTGAGACGCTGGTATAAAGAATGACCAGCGAACAGAATTCTCAAGTTCAAGTGACGTTCAGACAGGCTGAAGAAAAAGGGAGGGCGAGTGTAGGGTGCACTAAGTACTTTTAGGGGCAGGCATGCCGCAGTTGGCTGAGTTATGAGCATATACATTTTTCAGTGATGGCTGCTTACGTGGCGGGGTAAACCACTATGAGCTAAGCCCTCTATAGGGTGGAGCTCCACAACATACAACTCCTTTTGCAAATATTACTTTAGATAAATTTTTCTAGGAACTAACCCTAACTCCTAGCAGTTTGTCCTTTCTGGTATCGCCTCAGCTAACTCCAGTCAATGACAAGTAACGTTATAATCAAGTGAAATCCAAATAAACAATACCATACACTCTATGCTCATAACTAAAGTTATGTGAAAATCTAACATGTAATCTGCAAGTCTCAACCTATTTTTTACAGTCTATTGTCTCAACAAAATCCAGAGTTACAAAATTACCACATTTATATGGCGGAGATGGCCATCTACGTCAAAAATGAGCTTCAGAACTGGTCTTCAGACACCTATGGGTGACGTCACGGTTACTATGTCCGTAATTTTTTTACAGTCTATGGATGGTACAGTGGCGTCATACAAAGCCGACACCAATCAAACTACCTAACGGCAACATTTTTATTGCCAGTTTCACAATGGCTTATGCTAGACTCGAGTTGTATACATGTCTACACACAGACATTGATTCAGTGATCTTTGTCACACGCCCACTCTGGGGTCATTCTTGGGTGACTTGACAGATGAATTAGCAGATGGTGACAGTATAGCACAATTTGTCAGTGGTGGGCCAAAGACGTACGGTCACAAAACTGTTAAAGGATTGACATGCCTCAAAGCAAAAGGCATTACTATCAACAGCTACAACACAACCATTGTTAATTTGGAGACGCTAACAAGACTGGTTGATAACTTTGTACGAGGCGAAGGTGGTGATGATGATCACATCCTTGCTAACGCAGACACAGTTGCGAGAGATAAAAGAACATTCAAATTGAAAAACCGAGTAGTGTCTAAGCGTTTCAGAGTTGTGTACAACAAGTGTGTACTGCTCCCTAATTACAGCACAAGGCCTTACGGTATTAAAACACATTCTAGGATGGATAGTGGTTTTGACCCGCGAATGCAATACCCATTCAGCTGTGTCATTAGTGGCCCCAGTAACTCGGGTAAAACGTATTTTGTGAAAATATGGTTGGATAATGATAACATTGTTTCTCAAAAGAAATTCAGAATATCGTCTGGGTTTATTCATGCTGGCAACTGCTGTATGACAAAATGTTGAAGTTGAGGGAGATTACTTTCAGAAAAATAACCTTTTAATTATTGACAATTTAATGAAAAGTGCATCAGAGAGTTTGGAGATGGTGAGAGTTTTAACACAATATTCACACCACTGTAACCTGAGTGCTATTTACCTAGTCCAAAACATGTTTGTTAAAGGCAAATCTAGTAGAACTATTAACTTAACTAACATAAATTATCTAATCTTATTTAAAAAAAAACTGTGACAATCAGCAGATTAGTATTTTAGGCAGACAGATATACCCGGTCTTTCCCGGTTCTTCATAGAGAGTTTTAAAGACGCAACACATCCACTCTTTTGTTATTTATTTATTGACTTTAAAGCTACAACACCAGAAGACTACCATCTGAGAACGGGGTTGTTTTCCGGGGATTGGCCTCTTGTGTACGTTGCTACGAAAGTTTGATCATGTCTGAACGCATTCTTGAAAATTTACCACTTTTGAATAGGCTATTTAAGGCGTCAACGAAAAGTTATTTAAGAGTCAACGAAAAGTTATTTTAGAATCAGCATCCACCGACCTCATTCTATCACTCTGTGGAATAGCTCTTAATCTAAGGCGCGGTAATATACCCTTAACAGAATTGCAGCTCCAAAAAGTAAAGAGACAAAAATCCAACATTATATACATGTCTAGAAAGAACACTCCAGTCGCCAAGAAAAGAAAAACCATCAACCAATCTGAAGGTTTTCTACTACCGTTACTAAGCGTAGTAGTTCCGTTCCTAACCAGTCTAATTGCATCGAGACATGGTTAAAACACATGGATCACGCTCAGAAAATGTTTCTGGTGCCACAACATCAGTTAGAAAAACTGTGAGAATCCAAAACGACCAGCACCAATGTAAGACAATCTGTTGAAAATGACTTGGACTCATCAATTCGCAATATATTGTTGAAGACTGATATGGATTTACATGAAAAAGCTAAAAGATACTCTGCCATTTTACAAAGATTCTTGGCTGTTAGAGAGGGGAGCTTGACACAAATACACTGACTTTAAGTCTACCCGGGTCTGAGACTGGAGCTGATGTAGTAAACATGACTGAGACTAAGCAAACTGCTGACCGAAATGTTAACCTTGTTAATGAAATTTTGGACAATGTGCCTGCGAGGAGTAAGAAGAATGTTGAATATATTCTTAATAGAATGCTCAGGTCTAAAGATTTGACTTCATGGACTTCAAATGGTGAATTCATTTTCAAAGGAGAGATAATCAAGGGTTTGCACCTGTTGGATCTGGTTAAAAGTGTAACAGCAACCACCAAAATTGCAGATGCTGGAAGGCCTTTGGGATGGGGGGAGTTTTTAGAGGCCATGGCACGTCTCAACATGCCTTTTACAAGTATTCAAAATGAGCTTGTGTGGCGTAAAATCAATTTGTATAAACAAACGCCTGCCGACACACTGGATCATTTAGCCATACCCTGGACACCTACCCAAGGTTTGCATAGTGACAAGGCTTCTGCAATTGATTATCAAACAACAAAAATGTTGTCTGTATCCCCTAACATAGACCCCACACAATGGCTTACATTTTGATGTGTGATGTTTTTATTTTATTTGTTTTTAATTATGTTTTTGATCATTTGTGATTCCTTGCCAATGTGTATGTTTAACCTTGAATAATTTTTGTATGAAAAATAGTATGTAAACGTGGTTTTACAATTGGTTTTATTTTTAAATAATAAAGCAGACATACACATGATATATTTTTACACGTCTATTTCTTCAACAACCATAACAGAAATTAAACGATTCACAAGATTATGCATGTTGTATGCAATTAAATATTTGTTTATCACGCTTACTCTGGTACATCTTAGATACAAACTTTGAGACTAGCACATAATTTTTTCGTAAATCATCAATATAAAAAGACATAGCATCATTATAACTCAGACCTCTTGTCATTAGATAAAGAACACACAATGTTGTCGACAAGTGGTTGAAATCATATCCTGGACTTGTTTTGAACTGTATTCCACAATCTTACAGGTTTGCAGAAATGCATTGATTGACTTGGGAAAATACATCAAATCTGGGGGGTTTCCAAATCTGTCATAAAACCTTCCAACGCCATCGTCGGTGATGTAAATAGCCAGCCAATGCTCCCCGGGTTGATTGCTCAGATGTGTGTTAACAATCATTGATGCAACATCTCGGACTGGTCCACTAGGTAGTTGGTCGCATGCCAGCACACCATAGAAATGAGTCCTAGATGAAAATTGCTTCACCACACCAGTCAACTCTGCGGTATTCATTTCCACGCCATTTGGTTATTGTTTCCTAATAGTAGTCAACCATGACTTGTCTCCAGTTTGACACTTCGATAATGGAGTCAAAAATTGAATAAACAACCAAATTAATTGTGTGGAGCAGTGGTTGTCTGAACCTCATCTCAAGTCGTACATTCCCTGACTTGATCAGGGATAGGTGCTGACCGCGTTCCTCATCCGGTGCGCAGTTGAATGCATAAAGGGCATAGCCGTGTAAGAAGTCAAACCTGTCAATAGCCAAGGCTTGGTCCTTTAAGTGTTTTCCTGAAGCTAAGGCCAATTGGTAAAATTCACGCACTGCTGACCCCGATGTGTAATCTGGTTGGAAGGTTTTGCTAGGAAATTGCTGACCATCTACATACAGTATCTCACAAAAGTGAGTACATCCCTCACATTTTTGTAAATTTTTGATTATAACTTTTCATGTGACAACACTGAAGAAATGACACTTTGCTACAATGTAAAGTAGTGAGTGTACAGCTTATATAACAGTGTAAATTTGCTATCCCCTTAAAATAACTCAACACACAGCCATTAATGTCTAAACCGCTGGCAACAAAAGTGAGTACACCCCTAAGTGAAAATGTCCAAATTGGGCCCAATTAGCCATTTTCCCTTCCCGGTGTCATGTGACTTGTTAGTGTTACAAGGTCTCAGGTGTGAATGGGGAGCAGGTGTGTTACATTTGGTGTCATCGCTCTCACACTCACTCATACTGGTCACTGGAAGTTCAACATGGCACCCCATGGCAAAGAACTCTCTGAGGAGCTGAAAAAAAGAATTGTTGCTCTACATAAAGATGGCCTAGACTATTAGAAGATTGCCAAGACCTTGAAACTGAGCTGCAGCATGGTGGCCAAGACCATACAGTGGTTTAACAGGACAAGTTCCACTCAGAACAGGCCCCGCCATAGTCGACCAAAGAAGTTGAGTGCACGTGCTCAGCGTCATATCCAGAGATTGTCTTTGGGAAATAGACATATGAGTGCTGCCAGCATTGCTGCAGAGGTTGAAGGGGTGAGGGGTCAGCCTGTCAGTGCTCAGACCATACGCCGCACACTGCATCAAATTGGTCTGCATGGCTGTCGTCCCAGAAGGAAGCCTCTTCTAAAGATGATGCACAAGAAAGCCCGCAGTTTGCTGAAGACAAGCAGACTAAGGACATGGATTACTGGAACCATGTCCTGTGGTCTGATGAGACCAAGATAAACTTATTTGGTTCGGATGGTGTCAAGCGTGTGCGGCGGCAACCAGGTGAGGAGTACAAAGACAAGTGTGTCTTGCCTACAGTCAAGCATGGTGGTGGGAGTGTCATGCATGAGTGCTGCTGGCACTGGGGAGCTACAGTTCATTGAGGGAACCATGAATGCCAACATGTACTGTGACATACTGAAGCAGAGCATGATCCCCTCCCTTCGGACACTGGGCCGCAGAGCAGTATTCCAATATGATAATGACCCCAAACACACCTCCAAGACGACCACTGCCTTGTTAAAGAAGCTGAGGGTAAAGGTGATGGACTGGCCAAGCATATCTCCTGACCTAAACCCTATTGAGCATCTGTGGGGCATCCTCAAACGGAAGGTGGAGGAGCGCAAGGTCTCTAACATCCACTAGCTCCGTGATGTCATCATGGAGGAGTGGAAGAGGACTCCAGTGGTAACCTGTGAAGCTCTGGTGAACTCCATGCTCAAGAGGGTTGAGGCAGTGCTGGAAAATAATAGGGGCCACACAAAATATTGACACTTTGGGCCCAAATTGGACATTTTCACTTAGGGGTGTACTCACTTTGTTGCCAGCGGTTTAGACATTAATGGCTGTGTCTTGTGTTATTTTGAGGGGACAGCAAATTTACACTGTTATACAAGCTGTACACTCACTACTTTACATTGTAGCAAAGTGTCATTTCTTCAGTGTTGTCACATGAAAAGATATAATCAAATATTTACAAAAATGTAAGGGGTGTACTCACTTTTGTGAGATACTGTACATAGCCATAAACTCCAAATTATAATGTTTGAAATTGAATGGATTTTTTTGTGTAACTTCCTGTAAAACTGTCATTGTCCATCAATCCAACGACAGTACATTTTGCAGGGGTCCTAAAAATAGGTTTTCCTGGTTGCAAACGTGACCCCCCCGCCAGTAAATTAAATGTCTTCATACATATTCTTTCAATTGGGTACTTGGCAGTGGTTGAGAGTAGTGCTTGAGCGTGTCCAAGTTTCACAGCTGGTGATATAGTCACTTTCTTGACAAAGAGTGACGCAGATAATATATGCAGACGATAACGCACATTCCCTGCCCCCATTAGGCAGAACTTGTCTTTACAGCGTACCATCCTAACCTTTATGGCCACACCGTTTAACATGAGTTTCTCTTGAAAGAAGATATAACTATGAACAGGGCCGATCATTTCAAATGTTGTACTATCCGCTGAATAGGCAGCCCTTTTCATAAGTCCATCGTTCTCTGCTGCATGGTCCATAACATCCATGTGACCTGCGGCAACCTTGAAAACAAACCAGCTGATCCATCCTGCTGTTTTGTTTGGCATGCCATAACATTGCTGACAACCTCGCCAACTATATTCCTCGCTGCATTTTTCCAATGTGGTTTTGCTATTGAGAACCCACGCTTCAACAAAGGTATACCCCACTACCATGATAAACCGTTACCGGCCTGTGTTGTGTAGTATTCAACATACCATTGAGGATCATCGTAGAGTTTCTGTGGTTGCATCTTATAGTCTAAAAGATTGTTTGTCGGGTCTGATGTGTAATTATGCACCTTTCCCACTACGAATGAAACCAACTGTTTCTGATCAGATTTTACTTCAATACAGATCTCATCAAACTGACTCTAAAAGGTACGTAGTGTGTCTTGTCGTACGTCACTGTGACAACTTTGTTCTTTTTCCCTGCAATATGTGCAGTTCTCAACAGCGGGACATGGCTGTCCCCAACTCTTTGATAATCAATTATATCTGTGTATAGTTGTTGTTAGGTTGTTAAACCCTGCCAGAATATCTGTGGGGAATGAGGCGTACCACGGGGCGTACCACCATTCACCTAGTTTTAAGCCTAATATCTGTTCCAACTTTGCACTAAATTTTAAACTAAAATGTCCCAACTTTGCACTAAATTTTAAACTAAAATGGCTTGCCTTTTAGAAACATTCTATTTTTAAATTCATCATACCCAGTCCATATGCCATGTGGTTTTATATAAATGTTGATCTCCACCACTAGTTTTACTATGCAATTGTAACAACCGGTGTTGAGTTCATATTTCCAAGTTTTGTCGTGTTTTGAGTCATGTAGTTCAAATGCATTTTCAACCCATGTAAAGGTCTTCCAATTATGAGGGTATTGGAATTCTATCAAAGACAATTCCCAATCACCTTTCAAATCTATACCTTTGGCAAATTTTGTGGTATAGCTCAAACTTGAATTGTTTGGATAGATATGTCTCGATGAGTTACTAGGTAGCGTTATGTAGAAACCGCCGTCACCCATGCTGATCGCAGTCAGTGTAAATGATGTGATCCTGCAAATCCTAGTGTTTTATCCAGTTTATAAGTTAAGGACTTGTTCCGATGCTATCCCACTGTTGAATTTCTCAGGCCAACCAAGCCATTTCACAAGACTCATTTTCTTCCCTTTCTGTATTTTCTCATCCAGAACTGCTTCCACTTTAAAAGTTTTTTTCTTAGCCATGATTATTTTCAGTAATTCCTGTTAATAAAAGGTCCCAACAATCACATCACCATCGTAATCTTTTATTCTATATACAGGAGGTACCCGCGGAATGCATTCTGTTATTGTAAAATATTCATCTGTGTACCCTTTTTCATAGCCTTTGGTAAACGCCCCTCTCAACTTTGAGAGTCTCACAGTATCTCCAACTCGGATCTTGTAACTTTGATTACCGTTTGTCATCATTGTTGTACCATACATGTTCTTGAGAACTAGTCTAACATTTTCTTCACAAACGTCAACAGGCTTCATCTTAATATACCGATGGTAGCTATGGTTGTAACCACAAACTAAATCTTGAATAACATCAACGTAGCGATGAGTGTTGGCAGCTGTAATATACCGCCACATTCGTGATTTAATTGTTTTATTAAATCAACGATACTCACTTAGACATCATTTCCTGCAGCAAAATGTTTTATGTTGTACTTCTTCATTAACAATTCAAAATATGAATCAAAAAACTCCTTCCCCATGTCCGTTTGTACTTTTTGGGGTGTTCTTCCTTCTTTTAATGTCTTCAAATGCTCGCTTTACCTCGATATTGCTTTTATTTCTCAGCCCACAAATCCATGCGTATTTACTTAATACATCTATGCATGTTAAACAAATTTCATGTTATCGTTTTCCACACTATAAACACTCATGTCAACCAAATCCAGCTGAAATTGTGAATTTATATCATGAACAATAACTCTATTTCTTTGAAAATGTATAGCTACAGGCCTGTGCAGTGTGTGTACCCTGGGCGAGTAGCCAGTCATTTGCCTCGCCATTTTTGAGGATCTCCCCGGTTTTCTCTAAGTACGCTCTTTTCAAACCCTCTCTACCCACATAAGCACCAGGGTTTGACCAGTTGTAGTAAATACTTTTCATAACCTGTTCAGACATCGTAGAGCATTTTGTCAATAATGAGAAGTAATACAGTGGATATAAAAAGTCTACACACCCCTGTGAAAATGCCAGGTTTTTGTGATGTAAAAGAATGAGACAAAGATAAATCATGTCAGAACGTTTTCCACTTTTAATGCGACCTATAATGTGAACAATTCAATTGAAAAACAAACTGAAATCTTCAAGGGGGAAAAATGAAAAATAAAAACCTTACCATAACCTGGTTGCATAAGTGTGCACACCCTCTTATAACTGGGGATGTGGCTGTGTTCAGAATTAACCCATCACATTTAAACTCATGTTAAATAGAAGTCATTACACACCTGCCATCATTTAAAGTGACTCTGATTAATCACAAATAAAGTTCAGCTGTTCTGGTAGGATTTTCCTGACATTTTCTTAATTGCATCTCAGAGCATAAGCCATAGTCTGCAGAGAGCTTCAAAAGCATCAGAGGGATCTCATTGTTGAAAGATATCAGTCAGGAGAAGGGTACAAAAGAATTTCCAAAGCATTAGATATATCAAGATGGATATATCTAATATATATAATATATCTATATATTAGATGGAACACAGTGAAGACAGTCATCATCAAGTGGAGAAAATATGGCACAACAGAGACATTACAAAGAACTGGACGTCCCTCCAAAATTGATGAAAAGACGAGAAGAAAACTGGTCAGGGAGGCTTCCAAGAGGCCTACAGCAACATTAAAGGAACTGCAGGAATTTCTGGCAAGTACTGGCTGTGTGCTACATGTGACAACACTCTCCCGTATTCTTCATATGAATGGGCTATGGGGTAGGGTGTCAAGACGGAAGCCTTTTCTTACAAAGAAAAACATCCAAGCCTGGGTGAATTTTGCAAAAATAAACATCAAGTCCCCCAAAAGCATGTGGGAAAATGTGTTATGGTCTGATGAAACTTTTTGGCCATAATTCCAAAAGGTATGTTTGGCGCAAAAACAACACTGCACATCACCCAAAAACACCATACCCACAGTGAAGCATGGTGGTGGCAGCATCATGCTTTGGGGCTGTTTTTCTTTGGCTGGAACCGGGGCCTTAGTCAGGGTGGAGGGAATTATGAACAGTTCCAAATACTAGGCAATTTTGGCTCAGAACCTTCAGGCATCCGTTAGAAAGCTGAAGATGAAGTTCACCTTTCAGCACGACAATGACCCAATGCACACATCCAAATCCACAAAAGCATGGCTTCACCAGAAGAAGATTAACGTTTTGGAATGGCCCAGCCAGAGCCCAGACCTGAATCCAATTGAACATCTGTGGGGTGATCTGAAGAGGGCTGTGCACAGGAGATGTCCTCGCAATCTGACAGATTTGGAGCGCTTTTGCAAAGAAGAGTGGGCAAATATTGCC
>JACXGI010009763.1:0-29419 GCA_016801175.1 Esox masquinongy | reverse complement strand
TATTAACACTGAGATCCTCCCTATGCAGAGTAGACCTTCACCGATATTAAGCGCAGCTAGTTCAGCCAGGGAACCAGAGTGGGCATTGGCTCAGTGAAGTATCAGCTGATGTTAGAATCACACCTATCACAATCTCACCATTTCCTTGTCTACTCTGGCGGTCTATTTAAGTCACTCAGGGTACTCACTCTGTCTGCTGCCCGCCACCAACCCTGTTTGGTTCTGTGTTTCTTCTACAGCGTAACTTGCTCATTGCCTATAGGTATTGCTATATATAATATGAGTGTTTATGTTGTTATTAGTAGCCTTGTACACACCCCTCATACTCAACTCTGGACCTCGAAGCCAGTTCCTCTCTGTTCTTCATTGCAACCATCTAATCAAGGACTAATCAAGGACTAATCAAGGACTTATTTAGACCTGGAACACCAGGTGAGTGCAATTAATGATCAGGTAGAACAGAAAACTATCAGGCTCTAGACGTCCTAGGGTAAACCATCAGGCTCTGAGGTGACACATGATGGCTCTATGACATCTACAGGTGTGGTGATTGATCAAAGATGCTGATATCTCAGATAATGTAAAGAGAGTAAGACCTCAAGACAGCCTGATACCTCTCACCCTGAACAAAATCTTCACTTGGGAAACGTCTCCTGTAATATGTTTTACTCTCAATTGTTGAGAGCCTTTAGCAGCGTTACTGATGGTGAGGAGCTGTACATACTGGTCTTAGAAGCAAATCAATTGAAAACAGAGAAATCTTTAGATTATGTGACATGTAACACACTTCTGCAAGACATAATTGAATGAGGTGAAGTAGCAGAGCTGAAACACGATCCTGTGCTACTCAAACGGAAAGTCTGTTTGAGAGGCTGTAACGATGAAGTATTGATTTCCAAATTGGGATTAGATGAAAGGAACAGGAATGAGAGGGACATCGTTTATCGGAGTGGACTGTTCATTGTCTGGTCTGCAGAGAGGGAGCATGGGTTGAAAGAGGAATGGAGATAATGCTACCTGGGATGTTCACAGACCCAGATGAGTAGCATCATTAATGAAGCTAGACCAAACCAGTGGAAGGTTCGTCTCAACCTCGGACAATAAGCTGGCAAAAATGAAGCAACTTCACCATTACAAACAAACTGGAATGGAAAGAAACCCCCTGGTTGCAGCTGTCGAGGTCAACCACACCCCTACAGACAGGAGGATGTGCAGTTGCTTTATGTATTTATGTTGATTTATTTTGGGAATAATTTCGAGGGGAAAAGGGTTGTGATGTTTTTGTAAATCTGCTTAAGCATGTAGAAATTTTACAGGTAATGCTTTCGACTTGTCTGGAAGACTTTGCCAATGTACTGCCAACTGTTTGTCAAGTCATGGACATTGTCATGGATGAAACAATAGGGCAAATATTAAAGAACACCAGGAAGCCTGTCAATGTTTTCAAAAGACAAACTGGTAAAGTCCCTGGTTGATAGCATTTTACATTTACATTTTAGTAATTTAGCAGACGCTCGTATTCAGAGTGAATAACATACATTACTGATTTTATATACACTGATCAGCCATAACATTATGACCACCTGCCTAATATTGTGTAGGTCCCCCTTTAACCGCCAAAACAGCCCTGACCCGTCGAGGCATGGGCTCCACTAGACCTCTGAAGGTGTGCTGTGGTATCTGGCACCAAGACATTAGCAGCAGATCCTTTAAGTCCTGTAAGTTACGAGGTGGGGTCTCCATGATTCGGACTTGTTTGTCCAGCACATCCCACAGATGCCCGATTGGATTGAGATCTGGGGAATTTGGAAGCCAAATCAACACCTTGAACTTGTTGTTGTGTTCCTCAAACCATTCCTGAACCATTTTTGCTTTATGGCAGGGCACATTATCCTGCTGAAAGAGGCCAATGCCATCAGGGAATACTTTGCCATGAAAGGGTGCACATGGTCTGCAACAATGCTCAGGTCGGTGGTACGTGTCAAAGTAACATCCACATGAATGGCAGGACCCAAGGTTTCCCAGCAGAACATTGCCCAAAGCATCACACTGCCTCCGCCGGCTTGCCTTCTTCCCATAGTGCATCCTGGTGCCATGTGTTCTCCAGATAAGCGACGCACACGCACCCAGCCATCCACGTGATGTAAAAGGAAACGTGATTCATCAGACCAGGCCACCTTCTTCCATTGCTCCGTGGTCCAGTTCTGATGCTCACTACCCATTGTAGGCATTTTCGGCAGTGGACGGGGTCAACATGGGCACCCTGACTGGTCTGCGGCTACGCAGCCCCATGCACACCTTTCTATCAGTACCAGCATTAACTTTTTCAGCAATATGATCCACAGTAGCTCATCTGTTGGATCAGACCACACGGGCCAGCCTTTGCTCGCCACGTGCATCAATGAGCCTTGGCCACCCATGATGCTGTCGCTGGTTCACCTCTTTTCCTTCCTTGGACCACTTTTGATAGGTACTGACCACTGCAGACCGGGAACACCCCACAAGGGCTGCAGTTTTGGAGATGCTCTGACCCAGTTGTCTAGCCATCACAATTTGGCCCTTGTCAAAGTCGCTCAGATCCTTACGCTTTTTTCCGCCATTTTTCCTGTTTCTAACACATCAACTCTGAAAACAGAATGTTCACTTGGTGCCTAATATATCCCACCCACTGACAGGTGCCATGATAATGAGATGATCAGTGTTATTCACGTCACCTAAAAGTGGTATTTTGTACAGTGTATTTTGTACATGAAATAATGATCCAGTTGAAATCAGGGGATGATTAGGTGGCTGTAATGGGATGAGGGCCATATTAGAAATTTTCCCACATCTCTACTCTTACCATTGGTGCCATGAAATCTTTTGTGATGATAGAGACTATGTACACACCATTAACATCCCATTCAGAAGATGCCACCCTATCCAGGAAAATGTCAATGTTAGAGTGCTCTCTACTGCCCATGCAGCACCACGTCCAGTAACATCTGGTCTCCTATCCAGGGACTGACCATGCCTGATGCTTAGCTTCAGAGACAACCGTGGGATGCAGTGCTGCTATGCTCATTTATAGGCAGGGTTGATGAGTGCAGATGTGCTGTGATGGAGACTTCAGGTCCACAATTGCCAGGAGAGATACTTGTGTTTCATCAGGCCCCCCCTCCCAGTGTGACTGTGGGAACTGCAGTGTTTTGATGAAGTCATGCTAAGCATGACTAGAGCCTGCTACTATGCTTGCCCCAAAAAGCAAGATGTATCTGGAGTGGAGTGGGTCAAAACTATCAGCTGAAGACGAAAAACTGTACAAAGTTGTCTGACCTGTCCTCAGAGAATGTCCTCTGTGTCCAACAGGCAGCTTTCCAGTCTGAATTTCAATTTAAAGACTTGCTGCCCCTTCATTTTCTTAATAAGGGTGTATGAGAGACTAATGAAAAAGGTGCCAGATGCTTTCTCCAAACATTGGATAAAGGACACTGAGACACGAAAGTATTTTTGACACGTTGTTTTGAAAGTTAACTTTTAACTAACACACAGTACATCTTGTGTATTAAAAACAAAAGTTTATGGGCCATTGTGAAAAAAATGTATGGGCTGCTGTGAAAATAATTAAGTTCTTATGCGCTACTGGCCCAGAAAGAAGATGAACCAAAATGATTGTGTTGTCCCAGCCAGTAGACAGCGAGTCCGTTGTGTGCCCAGCCAAACTGGATGACAACGTAGTATTATTGGCAGGGTCTATGCGCCACTTGGATACTGAGACGGATGAGATGAGACCAGGGCAGCCACCCACTGATTCCAGTCCCCAGCCTAACCGGGCTCAGATTATTGAGTGCAGCAGAACAGCAGAGCATTCGCAACAAGACAAACTCCAAATTCAGCTGGAAATTTTCAACCACCAGTTCTGGCTTCTGCCAGACATTGTAATTCCATTTTTCCAGAACATGGACAAGCTGAAAGTCACCTAGCAGCAGCATCAAGTCATGCGCGAACCGGCTGCACCGATAAATAGCCTTACATATATTTTTCGTAGTTATTGCAAGCAATGGGCCTACATGTGCCGCGTCACAACCGAAATAATCTTGCTATTCGTAACGCAGAGTTTGATTCTTTCTATTACAAGACGCAAGTTCAGATGTTCATTGTGACCCTAATGCCAGACCGGCTGCACGGAAATGGGTTGCAACAGTAATGACATGCCAGGTGTTTTAACTTCCTGAATATGTCTCACTGTAGATTGTTTTGCTTTGTGTTTTTTTGCGGGGGCAGAGGGCACGGCAGTAAATTTTTTTTGTAATAATAATAGACGCAGTATAATCTCCATAAAACCTAGCCGTTAAAATGTCATATTGATTCTTCCCGCATTTCACCATTTATTTATCCCATAAGGAATTTTAGAACCGCTTCAAATAAGGTCTGCGTTCCGTTTTGGCTTTCCCCGGCTCAGCGTTTTGATAACTGTGTACATCTCGTCAGGACAAGGTGCACGCATTAAACATTTATGCTCCTAGAGTTGAAATTATGCTACTAGATGATTTACAGATAGTTAACGTCTGCTCGCTCATTGCTGATCAACTCCAAAGAAATGAGAAAGAAGAACATAAAGATAAAGACAATGCAAAGAGATATATGAACCTGAAATATACTGCACCTAATATGTACGTTGTTCTCTCTTACTGCACAACTGACTGGACTGAGGGAAACCCATCTGTCACATTACAATCTCTCATTATTAGGCCTAAATTAATATTTCTAGCAAATGAGCATGATCTAACCTAAACTTACACATTTTGATGACTGATAATAATGTCTTATGGTTTTGTGAAAGTTATTGACAAGCAAAGTCAGGATATCAAACTAAAAAGTGTACTGCAGTCCAAAGCATCCCTCAGTTAATTTACCAACTAATTAATCAACTCTGTTGAAGTGTTGAAGTGGGCTTGTTGCGATCCCATAAGCACATACCTAAAAGCTATATATCAGCACCTTTGGTGGTTTATCTTCTTTTGTTTCTGATCCCGCCTGTCAAAGCAGCTCACAAGTTCCTAAACCTGTATGTATGCAACAACTGTAAGTTGCTCCATCTAAGAGCATCTGCTAAATCACTAAAGTGTCAAACGTAAACAGTTGTGTCTACAGATTCATACAGATTGATGACAATGTAATTGCCTATATCGGTTACCAAATGGCTATTTGTTATGAAATAGAAAATATAACAACCAAAAACCCTGAGAAATATAGAAGCAATTAGGCCCCCTCAGTGTTTGTGTCTGTGTGTGTTTGAGTGTATGTTTCATATTAATCAGAAATAATCATATCCTTTACCATCTGAAAAATCACCTCCCAGCTGAAGATGGTGTCCTCTCCCTGCTTCCCCATGCGGTTCCCCAGGGACTGTAATTAATTGCAAGGAGTGAGAGATTAGCAAGTGAACACAGTCTGGAATGCAATATTGTTGTCTTTAACCACATCCCGCAGGTGATCCCATGGTTTTAGAGTTTTCTTTTTACTGTTTAACCATGCCTAGGACTGTAGAATTAACATATAATTATTGAGCAAGCACAAGCACGGTTACACTTAGAGCAATACATATATTTCGTATACTCCTGAATAGTTGTAGATTTCTCACATTTATGTTAAGTTAGGAACCCTAAAGTATTCGGTGTGCGCGTAGATATTTCACAGATTTTTATTTCTCCAGAATAAGGGTTTTATTAATCTAGGCAACTAAATAAGGTTTACTAAAAGTGAACAATTGGGTAATTAAATTCGACATCTACCAAGAAAACACATCTTAGTTTTATTGTGAGAAAGATCATTGTACTTCATGAATACATGTTCTTTCCATTTTTCCTAATAAATGTCTTACAAGGAGAGGCATGAGTTACAATGTATCACTTGTTTATGTTGACCAAACATTTAATTATGCATTTCAAAATCTAGAGATCAAATAACATTACTAGAGGGGCTAGGTCATAAACAGTTAATTTTGCAGAATGTCTATTGCTAACAAGTAATAGGTTTTATACTCAAACTAATAGGATTACATTTTTGGCACCCTATTTCTTCTGCATTAATATGCTACTATTTGGCTCCTGATTGGCTGTGTAGTGGGGCGGTGCCAAATGGCGATGGAATTTTTAAATCAACCGACATGTATATTGCTCTCAATTATTGCTCAAATAAATAAAAGGCTATAGCAATCTTTTGCTTTTTTATCAGGCAGGGCAACAAATAAATAATGATGGCAGTTGCAAGCATGGGTTTAGCATAAACGGGCACTTTGTAGAATCCTGCCTCTAAACAATTACACAACTTGGCTCCTCTTACTGAACAAGACCGGTAGGCTATACTACTAGTAAGTTTGGTGTGGTTTAGGATGGGAAGGATTGTACAGAAAGTGTCTTGCAAGTATAAGGAGATTGCAAGTCAATGCAAACTGATAGATGGACCAGCAAGAAAGTTTAAATGGGGAATATGTCGATCGCAATTAATGCTGGATGCATAGCCTACTACAGAAAAAATATATGGCAGGTTGACAGAAACAAATATCTAGGTTCATAGCTAGAACAACTAGAGATTTTGATTCAAACAGAAATAGAGATGTCAATGCACTTTGCAAAAACACTACGACAACTGCTGATGTAAAAAGGGCTTTATAAATACATTTGATTGATTGAATTTGATTGATGTCTTGCCTTACCAGAACTAACCATAAACATATTAAAAGACAACTCTAACAGTGGCTTGTCCAACATTGTTGCTGAGGTTGCCTTTTGCAAGTGTAGGCCTACTGCTCAATAAACGCGGGCTGGTCGATGACTCTCTACTATCTTCCTGTAGATGGTCCGTCGACACAGGTCAGACAGTTATTTGCCAGCTGGGACGGCTAAAGCAAACTACTTCCATTGAGCACAGAATTAGGCTATAATACTGTAGCTGAAACACGAGAAACGGGAATATCTACAGTTGTTGCATTGTACTTGCAGTACAACAAACACTCATAAAAAAACTCATCAAAATTTGCTGCAAGATACAGTATATTTCTCAAAAATCAGAAAATTATCCATTTAGTTAACTATTACTTTGCATAATGGCAAGAAGACAGTCCAGCTGGCACTTTAAGTGGTCATTCATTGATTGTAGTGTCTAAATTCCAATATCCCTAAACAGCCCTGTTTTTCTAATTCTTTAGTTTCTTGTCCCCTAACAGCCAGCTCAAAAGTTGATAGTAGTTTGTTTCAACAATTTTCCCATCCAATCTAACTGTATGCTCCAGGACATAGGCTAATAGTTAGCTTTGCTTTTTTCCAGTCCAATCTAACTGTATGCTCCAGGACATTTGCTAATAATTAGCTTAGCTTTACAAAGTAATCCCGAAGTGTGCAGCTGAGCCACACACTTTTTTCTTCCATTCCAGTAACAAGTATACTTTTCAGATTTATAAGCATATTGGTTACCTTTGTCCTCTGCTTGTTTGACGCAGATGAACTGTTTATCTTGTACAATCTTTCTTTTCATAGCCCTTTGGTATCCCCATAATGACAGTGACTGAGTACTGCTTTCAGGGTTGCCAGATTTCATTGACAGTATACAGAACAATCACATGCAGACTTCACAAAAAACTTGCACGAATGCTATTTTTAAAAATAGTACAGTTTTTCAACACTGATTGCTTGGTTTTTAGCACTATCTAGGCAACACCTGATATAGAGAGCTGCCTTCATGAAAAGTGGTCCATTAACACTGTGCTGCAAAATCCTTGGGATGAAATGTCTAGTCTCTCATTGGTTCAGCCCTCTCCCATCGGCATGAAATTGATACACAAAACCCCCCAGCTGGGCGTTCTTACCCACCGACCAGAGCTTGTGTGAGACAGAGTGGTAGATATCTGAAAAGAAACAACATTTTTAAACAGTAAAAAGTAAACATGTTTACCACACTTTTATCAGAATTTGTAACATAATCCATAATAAAAAACCAATACAAATAGGTCACCACAGTTTATTTGTCATCTGTCATCAATGAGGAAAGACAAATAACTCAAACGATGTCGGCCTTCATAAATCAGTTAATAATAGGTTAAAAAAAATAGTCTGTAAACCACAGGTATGACATTTACTATTGTACAATTCTAATTGTGTAACTGGTTCTACACTGTAATAGCCATGAGGCCAAGTGGTTAGGGTGGTAAAAATAGAATTCTAGGGCCACAGTTGGAGAGTTATAGATCTTAGTTGCATCTTGATGTCGCCAAGTCTGTAAATCTACAATTAGATGATTGAACGCTGGCTAGAAAAAAAGCCGTTATACAAACAAATGTAATTAACTGTAGTTTGCCAAACAGCATTGGTACTTGGATGGAAACTGGGTGCTTTGGTCAGATTATATAAAAACAGAGTTCCTGGGTCACACACCAGCAGTGGGTTACAGTTGAAAGGAGGATGCATATGCAGTAAAAAAAACTATAGGGTTTAGGGTCAAATATGGCGATGGATCTTTGATGTAAGGGAGCTGTTTTCCATCCCCTTGTTAAGGTCAAGCAGGTATCAGGACATATAAGCCAACATCAAAATCGTACACACGTGACAGCACCTTTCAGAGTGGCCTTTTATGCTCCCCAGCCCAAGGTGCATCTTTGTAATGATCATACTGTTTAATCAACATTGATATGCCACAACTGTCAGGTGGATAGATAATCTTTGCAGAGGATGAATGCTCACTAACAGTGATGTAAAAAAATGTGTGTGTATTACGCCCCCTCCAACGGCTCGTGGGTGAGGAGGAGAACGCAACTACCCAAGGTCGCGCACGACAGATGGGGGGACTGAAAAGGGGGCGAGTGTTCTGACTAAATGATAAACAGACAAGCAAATAGACGTCACCCAAAATGTTGGGGTTTTATTGTCTAAGGGATAAAATATAACACAGACAAACGACACTACTGGCAACACGGCTAAACAAGGGAAAGAGGGCAGCAGGTTGAAGGGTTAGGAGTAGGGCAATGCCAGCGGTCTGTCAAATCAAAGAAACAGTACAAAAAGACGCTGAGCTTCCCTACACCTCTAAACCTGCCTGCCACAAACTACCCTAGCACACAACTACCCTAGCACACAACTACCCTAGCACATGACTACCCTAGCACACAACTACCCTAGCACACAACTAACCTCACTGCTACAAAAACCACTGGGCGACAGCCGCTTGCTTCTAACCTAGTGTGTATAACAGTGGGTTACCTACGGGTATACTGTATGTACACCCCAGTGTATCTTCCTAACCCTACTCCATAGAGGTCTGGGATAAGAGGATAAGGTTCACATATAACACCAGTACTAACACAAATCATTCCTCTTTCACTCACACAAACAGTAATCTAACCTAGCTCTAACCCTAACACTAATACAGTGATCGATCTCTCTCTCTCTCTCTCTCTCTCTGTCTCTCAAACAGATGGTAAGCTAACCTAACCAAACACAAACTGAAAGACTTTATAGGGCGGTGAGCTGCTCAGGATTGGCCGGTGGAGATCGATGGCCACGCCCACGTTGTCTGCAGCAACTCCCCACACCTGGGAAGGAAACAAAAGAGACAGGGACAGCACACAAACAGAGGATGTAACAGTGCAGAAAATTGAAGAGAAATAAACATTTGAAATATGGGAACAACACTAGATGTTACATTTATATTTTTGTTCTGTGTACTCCATTAATGAGACTCAATAGTTTCTCACAAAGATGTTATTAATTTCACAACCACCTGCAGCATTCTAAAGAAAATAGTCAGAGGAAGTCACTGTCCATTTAAGCGTACAACAAATCAGTTTAAATTAGTTGGTCATTGCAGTAACCAAGGACTACAAATTGTTAATGCAGTGCTGCCTGAGGCCCCTTAGCCATCCAAAATTGGTTTTCGGCCTTGTGCCTTGCATACAGAGATTTCTCAGGTTTTTCTGAATCTTTTAATGATATGTTCCGTGGATGATGAGATCCCCAAAGTCTTAGCAATTTTAAATTGAGAAACGTTGTTCTTAAATTGTTGCACTATTTGCCTGCACAGTCTTTCACAGAGTGGTGAACCCCTCCCCATCCAAACCTCTGACAAACCCATCCTCTCTGAAATGATCTTTTAACACCCAATCATGTTACTGACCTGTTGCCAATTAACATAATTAGTTGTGTGATATTCCACCAGGTTTAGTTTTTTAACATTACACATCTTTTCCATTCTTTTGTTACCTCTGTCCCAACTTTTTTGAAACGTGTTGCTGGCATCAAACTTTTTTGGAAAGGAAAGAAAAAGGTGCAGTGGTCTCTTAATTTTTTCCGGAGCTGTATGTAACCCTCTTCTATACAGCTAGAAACAGTGAGGTTGGTTAGGGAGTCTGTTTTCCAGGGCAAGGTCCAGTTCAACATCAGATGTCCCAACACTGACATAGGCAACCTATAAACAGGAAGGGTAGGTAGGCTACAGAGTTTTCATATCCAGGCCATTAAGCTAGCGGTCCATGAAGGACTTTTGCGCTATAGGCCATCAGATCACACTTGGTTTTTTCAACAACACCTTCCAGTTGAATGAGCATGCTTTGCAATGCACAACTAGAGTGCTGTGGTGAATTAGCCGCAGAGGGATGTCTCAAACACTGTACGCTTATTAGTCAGGGCTACTGTTTGTAAAGATTGCCATGCTAGCTAGAACAGATCCGAATCATTCCCAAAAAATAGAATGTAGTGTGCTTGTCTTATCTTTTACGGAGTCGATGGCTAACACTCTCTCCCACCCCCATCGCAACTCTTACTAACTGGCATGCTGGATCACTGAGATGAGGTGTATGTATGTGTCTGTCTGCAAGTGTGTATTATCACAGTGTATGATTATTCTGTTGGTTTTAGCTAATTGGGAGTGGTGCGTGTGTGTGTGTGTGTGTGTGTGTGTGTGTGTGTGTGTGTGTGCGTGTGAGCTGAATGCTAAGTGTCTCCCTCAGCTGTCTGGCATCGCTCCCACTGGGCCTCAGTCACTCCAGGCTAAGCTATGGCGATCAAGCTTGGCTACCTTGCTGTGCCGACTCAGTGGTTAACAAGGAGCAGCATTAATGCTACTGTAGCGTGCAGTAAATTGTATGTAACTTTTTAGTTCACACTAATAGTACGGCCCCTATTGATTTCTTGTCTCAGGCTTCCAGCCTGGCGTAACACTAATGGCAATGGTCAATAAAAACGCATGAACTGGAAGTTCTCACTCTCGCCTCCCCTGCCTCAATGACATTGGCCCTCTAAAAATAACCACATAACATCCCTCTAAGGCTCGAGTAGAAGCAGTGTGACAACACAGCCTTCTTGTTAAAAAAAGGTATGTGTCTACGATGGTTGGCCCAATTTGAAGAGAAAAAAAAACATTACATTTTATGAAAAGTTGGTAAATTTACTTAGATTTTGAAAGACATTTTTTCTTTTTCACTATTTTAACATGGCATGGTGTTGTTCAAATAAATACATTTGTTTGAAATCTTTCATTTTTTATTTCAGAGACAAAATTTCCTACCAGAAAGCTAAAAATCCACCTCACATTTAATAAATAAATAGTAATAAACAGTTAAAAATAGAATAATTATACAGTTTAGATAAAAAAAATAAACATTTTAAAAAGTAAAATATGTGTCAATACAGTAGTATTTTTATTGTTTGT
The DNA here is from genome assembly GCA_016801175.1 of Esox masquinongy. Lineage (NCBI taxonomy): Eukaryota > Metazoa > Chordata > Actinopteri > Esociformes > Esocidae > Esox > Esox masquinongy. Next base: position 17,740 of record JACXGI010009763.1, on the reverse strand, counting down.
CAAGAATTTCCATTTGACATTTTAGTCATTTAGCAGATATTTTTCTCTGGCTGAACTTTCAGTTAATTCATTGAGCTTAAGTTCAACTATATCCCATCCCACAGTCTATTATACAGTATATAAACAGTGAGTATTCAAAAATAATTCTGAAATAAACCACGCTCCTTATGAAGGTCTATATTTTGGAGGCTTTATTTCATGGCTTTTAAAAATGACTCAGGGAGCTTGTGTTTTAACACTACTCTCCTCCAATGTTAGTGTGGAAGATGAGATGTTCGGGAATGAATACAGACCCAAATGAAGTGTATTGATTTACAGTTGAGTATTGTAGAATCTTGTAAAGATAAGAGGGTGTGACTTTCAGTTTAACATCCATAAAGATGTAACACACTCACACACATTTTAATCTTATTTTTTTCAACCTTACACAATCAATTCATGTTTGATAGGTATGTACTTCTCTCTTGTAGCAATGTAAAGGGGCAGTAAGATTTTTACTGTACTACTAACATAAATACAAGCATAAATAACCAGTAGACATCTGTAGCTAATATTCTAGGCTAATATTTCAAATATTTTTTTCAACAAAATGGTTCAGAGTGCCTGAGATATTCTCTATTTAGACTTTGTTGCAGGTCCATTTCTATGTTTGCATTAACTTCTCTTCACGCTTTAGACACTTGCAGTACTGTCCCCCCACCCTAAACCACCCTGGACTAGCTAATACTATTCCTTGTTTGGTAAGGGAAAGGGGGGAGGAGACAGGTCATGTTATTTGTTTAAAATTTTGTCTTGTAGACATTGGAGGCAGGATTCTACATGCACCAAATGCACCAAATACATTTTAATGTAGATTTGAACTGGAATAATGTTGTTTCATCACTAGAAAAGTTGAGGGAGTCATTTAGACTCAAATGTAATTTCTGATTGAAATATCTTAGCCAATCAGTTACTTTTTGAAATTGTTCTACAGTCCCATGCACATCCTGGGTTGATGTCTACATACATTTAAGAAAGTCATTTATCCAGAGCACTTTGCAATTGCCAAACATCTCTCCAAAATGTAAAGTGCTCTCTATCAAAAGATCACCATTTCCAAGAATAATCACATTCACAAAAGCATGTGACAACAGATAAATGTATAGGTAAATTCCTTTACAATAATGCTACATTGCTATTTTAATATTTTTTTGTATTCTAATGATTGCCACGACTTGTATAAACACCACTATATTACATTTATTAGACTGTTTGAGTCAGAATGACTCATTACGGGCAGGAAGGCGGGGGTCTTACGAGGCCTGCCATTTATAGTTGAACACCATTTGGTGGGAAAGGGGGCAGCGTTTTTTCAATTCTGGGTGTCCTAAACCAGAAACAAGAAGGCAGCTGAATCATTCCGTGAAGGACACATTATCCCATCTCCACAGACAGGATGTGCAGACATAATGTGCGTCATGCACCTATAAATTAGTACAGACAGATGGAGACGGACAAAAAAATACAAACAGCCAGCCAGCATATATTTACAGCGTAAATTTGCAAATAAAATTGTTAAATGATCCATCTCATGAACATTGTAAAACAACTGTATGTAGTATTAGCTTAGTAAAAAATTTAATGAGGTTTAACGCTTTTATACATCAACAATATGAGGCTAATCTTCCCTAATCATTCCCATTGAATGCAATGTATTCACTAAGGCATCATGTCCCTGGCCCATTTCTCTAGGCATCAATAGTGTGGAACAACCTTTCCTGTATTCAATTAAATGATTTCACTTATCCATCATGTCTTTGATACCTTTCTAAGAGTCTATATTGTAAGGCTAATCTTCCATGTGTTGAATGCAATGAAATGCATTGTATTCACTTATGACTCATGCCTTTTGAGCCATTTCTTTTTGCAAAACCTAACCAGATTTATACTTTGCAATATATCATGTTGGAAAAAAAGATCAACCATGTGACAATCATGTTTTCCATTAAATGCTATGTATTAAGAAAAAGCTCAAGCATTTCACATTCCTGTGTTCCCACTCAAAGCAATGCATACAAAAAAACATCAACCATGTAGCTCAGGGTGAGCCTTTTCTATAATATAATGTTGGAAATCCCTGCAAAATGTACTTATTTCTTCAAGTGTCTAGAAAAATGCATTGGCATAACAGGCATATTGTATGTATATTGTCTTATTTGCAGTTATTATGTTTCCGAAATGTTTAATGTCAAAAACATATTTGTTTCAGCTAGTAAAGGTGACTTAGTCTGAGTCCATTAGATACAATTCTAATTATTGCCAAATACACTGGTCTTAAACAATTTAAGCTATCATTTTTGGTAAAATACAACAATAAATGTGCAGAGGTAACTGACAAAACTTCCACTTTGACTCCTTTCCTGTATTTGCTAACTGCTATTGAGGTGTCCAAATATATGGCTATGAAATCAGTGTGTCCACTTACAAAATTGAATAAAACCAAAATAATAGCAGTGGCTATCAACACATACATCAATAAAAAATCTTTAAATTTTGTTTTTGGGCACTGTGTGGCATGTGGTAACAAGATTTCACACATTTCTAAAAAAATGTTTAATAGAAGAAATGTCAAAGTACTCATCTCAGCTTGCAGTTACTGAATTGACCTTCCATGCAGATGTGGCAGTGACACCTTCTGAAAGAGATCATCCAAGATATCAATGCTGAAGTTCTAGACCCCCTACAGTACCCAGCATCCAGCCAAGATGGTCAAGATCACTACCCCTCTATAGTAGCAAGCCTTTTGTCAATGACCATACATCATTTTATTATTTCCACTGTTAAACAGCATTAAATTAGTGTCTGTTTAGTTGAAGCCCTTTGTTTGGCTTACCTTGCTTTACAAAATAGCTGTCAAGCAAATGTTTTAAATCTGCATTTAATTTTACAATAAACAAAAATATAAACTCAACATGCAACAACTTCAAAGATTTTACTGAGTCACAGTTAGTGGGGAACCGTCAAGGCCTTTTACACTTTCAGATAAGGCCTAAGGATTTATTTAAATAGATCATTTAATTCACATTTAATTAATTTTATCGATTTAATATTTTGCCTTCATAATGGTCTTTCTATTCAATTTTTTCAGTTCATGTTGGAAAGAAAAGGGTTATTATCTAAGAGAAAAGAATTTCCAATCAGATTTTTCTTTGGTGGCCCCTGGGTAGACAAAAGCTGGCTAGGTCTTGGACAGGGATTTGAACGAAAGCTGCCATGTTATTGCACCAACTTGATTCGAGTAGCATTTTTGGGATTTTTGCGGGAGGCAGATAACCAGTCTTTCCTTCTAAATGATTATTCCTTAGAAATGTCACAACCTTTATGCACTGGGGGTGTGCCTTTTTGCTGCTGATAGACAAATTTTTCTGAGCCATTTGAGCTACTGTGGTCTTACAGTCCAAAGTAAATTGAGTGAGGTAAGGTACTTGTAATTTTGTAAATGTTTTGGCCCTCCCCTATTTGCCTTCATTTCTCATTTAGAATTGCCATTTTGCACTGTATTTGCCTTCACTGCACATCGATACATTCTACTTGCAACATACACTTTACTTAATACTTACATAAATTTCCTGCCCTCTTCTATTTGCACTTCTGGTTAGATGCTAACTGCATTTTGTTGTGCTATACTCGTACTGTTCAGTGACATTATTGTTGAATTTAATGTAATCAAAGCACAGGCCAGAGCATGTAAAGGTAAACTGTCTGTCCTCCCACTCATCACTCACTGGGAGGTCCTTTCCATATGAGCAGTCTGCGTTCATTTCCCCGCCTTGCTGAAATTCATTCAATGCTTGCTCCATATTCGCTCAATAAATTAAAAAAAAAAACTACTTCTGTCATTATCTAGGCTACCACTTACTTTTGAAGTAGGCAAGTGGTATCTGAGAAAAAGCTCTCAATATTTCAACTGCATGTCGTAGGCTACGCCAAAATATAGAAATGTGATGAAGGAAACTGTTTAAATTGCTTTGCTACTCTAACCAAATGACTTGTTCTCCCCACCAGCTCCACTGCGCTTTCTCTGGCTTCTGTCTGTTTGATTAATTTGTGATGTCATCAAAATGTATTGGTTCTCTTGCTTCATATTTTCATAATGTGTGCATTAAGTAAATAAGTGAAGCAGTGATTCTGTTTTTTATTTATTTTTTTATTATTCAGACCGGTACAACGTTTTCCTGGATTTCTTTCCCTCATAAAATGCTTAGGTCCAACAGCCATGGTTTGCCACTGGTTACAATTCATATAAAGAAGTCGGTCATTTGGAGAAGCCTGAGTGTTGTTGCTCACTAGCTGTAGAGGCAATCCAAAAAGAAGCAAATGTTCTGAGACACACTATGGCCTGGGCAGAGGTGGAGGAGTCAGCGCAAAACACTTATGGGTATTTGCAATGGCCATCAACTAAAAGCAGAAACTTGTTTTTTATGGCACCAGCAAAGTTTGCATTTATTCCTTTGCCATGACTGTGTGCCTTTGCCATGACAGTGGGCCTTTGCAATGACAGTGGGCCTTTGCCATGATTGTGGGCCTTTGCCATGACAGTGGGCCTTTGCCATGACAGTGGGCCTTTGCCATGACTGTGGGCCTTTGCCATGACTGTGGGCCTTTGCCATGACTGTGGGCCTTTGCCATGATTGTGGGCCTTTGCCATGACAGTGGGCCTTTGCAATGACAGTGGGCCTTTGCCATGATTGTGAGTCTATGCCATGACTGTGGGCCTTTGCCATGACAGTGGGCCTTTGCCATGATTGTGGGCCTTTGCCATGATTGTGGGCCTTTGCCATGACTGTGGGCCTTTGCCATGACTGTGGGCCTTTGCCATGACTGTGGACCTTTGCCATGACTGTGGGCCATTGCCATGACTGTGGGCCTTTGCCATGACTGTCGGTTGCTGTAACACCTGATGTTGGCATTTCTGGTGTATCATGACACTCATTCACTACATTCAACATTCTTGGGTTTAATTCAGTCGTTTCTTTTCTCCACTGGAAATCCTTGCCAGCTCCTTGCTGCCTGTAACAGCCCCTCTTCACATACTGTACTACATGTAATTGTACACTTTTTTGTCTCTCATTGGCTATCTGTGCTTCTGACAGGTAGTGTCTTGAGATAACAGGGCTGTCAGAACAATTCATCTACCTTTGTGTGGAGGGACATCGGCTTATACTAAATGTCATACATGAGACTGGCAAGAATGTCGAATACAAAATATTATCTGGCTGCTGTCATAGCCCAAATGCTTTTCTTTGGGCCGAAAATGTGAAAGCATTGATGATTTGTGATGTGTAAAATGTTTGCCATGTAAAAATGTGTGAAATACACACTGAATAACCTGATGGATGAACATAGCAAACATTAATACTGCTTAAAACCTGTAATGTATCATTCAATACCAGTAGAATGTACATGAAAGATTAAGTAGCTACAGCCCCGTTTCCAAAAAAGTTGGGACGCTGCGTAAAATGCCAATAAAAACAGAATGCAATAATGTGTAAATAATATATCCCTGTATTTAATTGAAAATAGTACAAAGACAACATATCAAATGTTGAAACTGAGAAACTGCATAGTTTTTGTAAAAATGCATGCCGATTTGGAATTTGATGCCAGCAACACATTTCAAAAAAGTTGGGACAGGGGCATGTTTACCACTGTGTTATATCACCTCTTCTTTTAACAATACTCTTTGGGAACTGAGGAGACCAATTAGTGTAGTTTTGAAAGTGAAGTGTTTTCCCATTCTTGCTTGATATAGGATTTCAGCTGCTCAACATTTCGGGGCCTCCTTTGTCTTATTTTTCGTTTCATAATGTGTCAAAAGTTTTCAGTGGGTGAAAGTTCTGGACTGCAGGCAGGCAGGTTTAGCACCCAGTCACTTTTACTACAGAGCCATGCTGTTGTAATACGTGTAGAATGTGGTTTGGCATTGTCTTGCTGAAATAAGCAAGGCCTTTCCTGTAAAGGACGTTATATGGATGGCAGCATATGTTGCTCCAAAACCTATATATATATTGTTCAGCATTAATGGTGCCTTCACAGATGTGCAAGTCATCCATGCCATGTGCACTAATGTTTTTTTTTTTGCAGTACACAACTTTTCCAGTCTTTTGTTGCCCCTGTCCCAGCTTTTTTGAAATGTGTTTCTGGCATCAAATTCAAAGTGGGAATCTATTTTTCAAGAAACAATAACATTTCTCACTTTCAACATTTGACATGTTGTCTTTGTACTATTTGCTATTGAATATAGGATTTAAATGATTTGCACATCATTGCATTCTGTTTGTCTTTTCAAATTTTTGAGGGTCCCAACTTTTTTGGAAATGGGATTGTAAATAGTAGGAGATATTTTTATTTTATTTGCCAAAATTTAGGGCAGGAGATATTTAGGCCTACCTGTCAAAGTATAAGAAATGCAGTTAAGAGATTATAAAACACTGCACTCTGCAGGCCCTAGGAAAGCAAATCTCCAATATCTCGTTGATCGCATGGTCCTACGTTTTTAGAGAATAACTGGGGATTTAACTGTAGTATCATACTATCAAGCCTTTATTTATACAGATAAATTAAACAGAAACCTAGAGTAGAGCCTGTTATACATGGCTCATTTACAGTTAAGCCATGTATAACAGCAACAATAAAAACATAAATGTGCATATTTAAAACATACACATACTGTATTAAGAAAAGCAATTAAAATGAACAATAAATTAAAATGAACAATTCCATGAATTCTGAATAAGCAATAAAGTATTTGTATGATGAGTCTTGAGAGCACATTTGCTAACTGCTGATTTTGATCTTCTTGCTGAAATAACTTTAAACCGTAACTGCAATTGTTGATGTGTCATAATCCCCATAAAACCTAGCAGCAGAATGTGATATTGTGATTATTTCACCATCATATTCACCACCATATTTCACCATCCATTTAGTCCATAAGGAATCTTAGAATCTTTTCAAATAAGGTCTGTTTTGTTTACGCTTACCCCGGCTCATTGTTATGAGAACTGTATAAATCTTGTCAGGGCAAGGTGACATTTGTCGACATATTTGCTTCAAATAATGCTACCAAAAATGTATCTTTGCTTATATTTAGCCAATATTGATACAAGTCACCTTGCCCTACAGATACTCACAGAGTTATCAAAATGCTTAGGTGGTGTAAAAAACCTAGACAAAACCTAGACAAAACACAGACCTTATTTGAAGTGGAATAAGTGAACGATGTAATAACGCAAAGAGACACTTTTCCAGTTTTGCCGCAAGGTTTTGTGGGGGTGACTCATACTATTTCAGTCAATCTGCCTTATTATACAACCAACCATTTGGATCAGTTATGGGTCTGTTGTTGACAGTATGGGTCTAATCTTAACAGACTTTAAAGCTAAAGAAGAATAGATGTGAGAGGCAGTGGAGAGGCCAGGCGCGTAATTGCACAAAGACAACCATGAAGACAGACAGATATAAAGCCAAAGTTAGATGTGTATGCAAAACCATCATTCATTTGCTTGCTATTAGTCATAATACATATTAGTCATAATACAGTGAAGCCAGCAGCCTACCCAATTAATTTGCACACATACATTGCCTTTGGCGCTGTATGTTTGTCCGTCTGACAGTTTCTCCCGTATCTGCAGAGAAATTCTGAAACTCGGTTAGAGTGGCCATTGGCTTCATGGACACCCCACGACCAAGGCCGTTCTTGACCGATTACTTAGTTTGGCAGCCCTAGAAATGTCTTAGTGGTTCCAAATTTCTTCTATTTCACAAAGATGGAGCACCCTGTGCTTCTGGGAACTTTCAATGCTTTAATAACCTTTCAATGTTTTTAGAGCCATCCCTAGATCTATCTTGGAGGTCCACAGAGAGTTCCTTGGTTTTTGCTGTGCACCGTGATGTGAACACAATCATTTTCATGTTGGAGCTACACACAAATTCGTTTAGGTACACCGGCATCTTTCTCCCAAAGCTGTCTTAAAATTAATCTTGGGACCTAATGGTTGGAATTGCAAACTAATAAATGACTAACATCAGTAAGACTCAGTAGAGTCTCTGGTACACAATAGTCTTTGCTGTACTATGTACAAAAGTTTTGGTATATATGAAAAAAAAGTATTCTTAGTACTCTTGCTATAAACATTTCTAAAAATAGCTAACCACGAATAAGGAACACCACACCAAAAATGATTAAGAGGATAAAACTTATTTTTAAAACCTGTCTTAAAATTACTGTGCACCTTTTAATGCTGCCCAAGACTGTTTTAAGCATCACTGCTTTATCTCTTTGAAGATGTTTCAGGTCCTCCTGCAGGCAAGTGTTCCTGATGTTGTTTTTTCAAGGGTTGCAGCTTGCTGGTTTTAGGACTGGTGAATGGATGGCATTGGTGGTGAGGGGCATATAGGTGGTGTATTATTTGAAAATATTGGAGTGCCAAAACAACTGTCATGAGTGAGGGAACAGTTGGCTGCGGTGTACTGAATGTCCTCTCCCTGCTCACCCTACCCGCTGCTCCCTGTGGGATGTCTCCTGGGACATGTCTCCCCTTTCCACGGGTCAGAGGCAATAAGCAGTACCAAGTAACCAAAACCAACAAACCAGAAGAAATAAGGTAAGGGGTTGTCTCACTTCTCTACACTTTTACCCTCCTCCTTCTGAATATGCAAAAACATTGACCATGGCCCAAAAGGTCATGTACTCTTATAATTTTCACCCGGCACAGCCAGATGAGGACTGGCAACCAAGCTCTGAAAATGTTTGGGAATGTAGAGATCTCATGTGGTTGGTCAAAAAAAGTTCTAGTGGACAGGAGTTCAGATTTGTGCTGCCTGTATTAACAGGTCAGTGCACCATTTGCAAAAGCCTGGGGTTGAGGTTTGGTAATGTTTAAGGTTCCATGCCATGACAATAGTTAACTGCAGACTTGACTCCTATTATATTCCAGAAGGGGGAGCATAACGCCAGTGGATTGATTACTATAACCAACAATGCAAGACCACAAAGACACCAGGTAATGGGGACAAAATAAAGAATGATAGAATAGGAATAAAGAGGGAAGTTTTACCTTTATGAGAGTAATTGCGCATGTTCTTTTGCATTGAAAGTCTCTGTTCTTCTTGTCTTGGAGATATAACAGTGTCTGGCTTATTACATAGAAAAAGTAAGCAAATTAAAAAATAAAGACTGAAACATTAATCAAAGTGTCAGTACCACAGTGTCTACATTCTACCCATAGTACAAACATTTGTTCCACCGGTGTTAGAAGTGGGAAGGAGTTATAGGAGAGTATACTTCGAGGCCATCAAATGCATTCTTGACTGTAAGTGATTTGGGGTCACCAGCGTGTTTTCTGAAAGAAAGGGGTGGTATAGCCCTCCCTACCTTCAGGCTACAGTCAAACTCTACATCCCTATCCAAGTGCTTCATTCTGACACTTCTAGTCTCTTGGCTGCCCCTGCACTATACGAAGGCTCAGCCCAGCACTGTACGAAGGCTCAGCCCAGCACTATACGAAGGCTCAGCCCAGCACTATACGAAGGCTCAGCCCAGCACTATACAAAGGCTCAGCCCAGGACGACAGGAAGGCTCAGCCCAGCACTACAGGAAGGCTCAGCCCAGTACTACATTTCCCACTCAGCCCAGCACTACAGGAAGGCTCAGCCCAGCACTACAGGAAGGCTCAGCCCAGCACTACATTTCCCACTCAGCCCAGCACTACATTTCCCACTCAGCCCAGCACTACAGAAAGGCTCAGCCCAGCACAATATTTCCCACTCAGCCCAGCACTCCATTTCCCACTCAGCCCAGCACTACAGGAAGGCTCAGCTCAGCACTACAGGAAGGGTCAGCCCAGTACTACAGGAAGGGTCAGCCCAGTCTCTTATCTGTCCTTGCAACCTGAAGGTAGAACCACTGTTCCTTTTCGTGAAATAATATTTGCACTTTTTATTTTCTCTTCGTTCTAGCACCACTTTGCTGAATGCTACTTCATTGAGTAAAACGACTGGGTTATCTGGTTGTCCTACGGCTACTATCTTAATTAATTGGAAGTTCCTCTGGATAAAAGTGTCTGCTAAATTACTATTATGTAAAAGTAAACATGTAGAAAAATAAGCATATGTTTTCATGTTACTCCAGCAGCACAGCCCCTGAAGCTAAACCGGGTCAGTCCTGGTTGGTCCCTAGATGATTGACCAGATGCTGCTGGAAATGTTGCTGTATGGACATTGAAGATGTGATTGGTGATTTCTGTCCACTGGTTGTTAAAGCGGTGCAGTGGAACCAAAAGTGGTCCCAACATGGGTACTATGCTATGTCACATGTGTGCTTATTTGTATTCACCATGTCATCAAAACCACTCGCTTTCAAACTTGGGATTTCAAGGTTAACTGCCAATACATTACACATTCAGTCCAAAATGTGCTATCCTTGGTATTCTGACTAAAATCCCAATCTGGCCATATTCCCATCATAGCCATCTAATGGCAACTCCTCATTCTTAATTGGTATATATCACTTCTTACCTTTCCATCTCATAGCTGATTTGTTCCACCACAAATTGGTCAGTGCATCACCCAAGTGGGTGCTACACATTGTTGGTAGATGATGTGAATTTCCCCCTGACTGTGTAAAGCAATGATTACCTCAGTTTGTAGAATGGCGCTATATAAAATGAAACGCATTATGATTGTCATTACTCCTCTCACCCTTACGTGAATTACTGAGCCTGCAACAGGGAAGTCTGTGCGATTTCCTTTTAAATGCAATCTGTTCTTATAAACTCCGTTGATTTAAATATGTATATTTCGTGCGTGCACAACATTTTAGTTGTGTCATTTTTGTGGCGCTGAAGATATTTTCCACGCCGACCATACCATTCAGACATCTGTGGGTGTCGCTCAAGAGCGGTGAATATGTCTCTCGCGCCGTAGTTCTCCACCCTTTCACCCCCCCCTTCTCTTGTACTATGGGCGCGCGAGTGTGTTGTGTGTCGGATAGAAAGTGAGCCTGGTTTCCAGCTGAGTGCTTGCTCTCTCTCTCTCAGTGTGTGTGTGTTGTCATTATTATCCAGTCTGCTCCCAGCTCAGAATGGCCAGATTCACTCAGACTGAAACAAGAAGGCAGCAGCAACCACAGCAGCCCCATCCCGCTAACACCAGCCTGGTTTTCACTGGACCTGGGGCATCACCGACCCAACAACAACTACTACTTATCCCTCACCAGCATCAGTACTGTCAGATCACATTTCCTAAACCCATGAACGGGTCAGAATCCATTTCCATTCATCCGGAGAGCGGCAACATGAAAGATCAAGATGCCATTAAGCTGTTTATCGGGCAGATACCGCGGAACCTTGAGGAAAAAGACCTGAAACCTCTGTTTGAACAGTTTGGGAAAATCCACGAACTGACAGTTCTAAAGGACCGATACACCGGCATGCACAAAGGTAACGTGTGTCCCCACCCCCTGAAACGGCATACAGGGAGGCCGAATACAGCTAGCTGTATTTCTTATGACATGATATATTGGCTATATTATACAATTGTCAGTCGGATGTATGGCGTATTTTTGCATTATGCAACAAATGTTTTCTGTGTCGTTTTGTAAAACTAAATATTAACCTCATTAAATGCTTCAAAAATAATTGCAGGATTTTTGCATAATATTTCACGCCAAAAATGTACTCACCATTACAACTCGTGGTCTCTTGTAGTACCAAAATATGTTATTGTGGCAATGGCCATGTACGTGGAGATTTCATTGCTGCATCCTGTATTGTTTCTTTCACACAAAGGCCGACATGTCCACACTATTCGGGTGTTTAAATATATACTTTAAACTTGGTAATAATATTTCTTAGAAATGTATTGAATTTATTTGTATTTTCATAACGCTCTCTCAGAACTGGGGCAGAGACGCTTAAAAGGGATGCATTTTTAAAGAGCCTCTCCATGCCTGTCCCATATTTTACGAAGGGGCAGCATCACTTATTTATCCATTCTTTATTTAATATGTATCCTTGTGCTGCTCAAGTAGTACCGAGAACAAGACGACCAAGTCATTTTGGTGCCAAGATGTTACAAATCAGGGATGCGAGGGCTGTCACAACAAGATGACGGACGTTTCTACATCGCAAGCAGCGATGCTGCTGCTCGTGTGTAGCCGCGTAGGGCTCGTGATAGTGTCTCCTACGTAAATACGCGCAGCAAAAAGACTACGTTTTTAAATGCTGTCCGGGCAAGTCGGCTAGTCAAGGCCGTTTATCTTCAAGATGAAGGTCTATTACGCTATGATATTTAACGACGTTGCACTATCATGGTCATCATCATCTTCATGGAAAGTGTAGCTGCCAATAAACGAAGGCTTATTGGTGTTACATTATTATTACAGGCACATACGAGGGGCAACATATGATTTTGTCATTTTCTATTTTTGATATCAGAGGTTTTCTCATGTCATGTCCAATGTGTTATTGTTAGACAAAACACTTGGATTAAGTGTACAACCAAAATGACACCCATATACAAAACCACTGATGACAATGCTAGATTGTAAATATATTGAAAATAGTAGAGTCAACAGTGAATCAATTACAAATAACTTATTCAATAACTTATTAAGTAAGGCTAAAATAACTTCTAATTCCATTTAGGTACCATGATAGTTGATAGTGATAGATCTAATTTCTGCCAATGGCTATTCAGTCCATGTCGCTGTCCATGGTCCTGCATGAAAGTATATGGTAGAATTGGTTTATTTTGTGCAAACATGGCTGCCTGAGATAAAGGCTAACCCTTTTTGAGATATAATTGAATGTGATGTTATGAAAAATACTAATGATGAGTATATTTTAAATGGCACTTTTGGCATTATCATGCAATTATGTTATATTTTCTCCAGCAATCCAAATGGGCGTTGACAAACATAAAGCCTTTAGGTTTGTGGATGTAAAAAAATAACTGAAGACATACTGCATCATGGACAATATATGTAGACATGTACAAAATTATCTACTCAAACCTGTATTTTGCAATTTCCGCAGGTGTGGTGTTCAAATTCAAATCACATGTGTCATTTCTGATGTCCTACTGTACGTGTGAAGATAAAGGCAAACTGTGAAAAGCCACACCTAGAATATGTCCCTTCCAACTGCCAGTGAGCATTCAACTTATGTTCAGCCTAAGGTATCTCTCATGTATGAGTGGTGGTCAAAGGTCAGAGGTCAATGGTCAGAGAGAGGCCTCCACCCTGCACTTCAATATGGCCATCATTCCGATGTGAGGGGCGTGTGTGTGTGTGTGTGTGTGTTTTTGTGCTTGTCTATATAATAAGAATATGTGTCAACGTCACACACCCGGCATTTGTTTTGTGTAAAGAGTAAAACGTCATTGTACTGCATTACATAATAATTACAGTGCTTTGTTCTAGACAAATAGTTGTTTCATAATTGCAGTCAGGCCCCCAAATTGTGGCAGGCGTATGGAATATGTGAACAAGATTTCTCTGTGTTAGATGATTTAATGACAAGTTTAGAATTGCACATCAACTTAACAACATAACTTTTCAATTTTAATATTTGCATCTACATCGGTTTGTGATTTTTATCATAGTTTTCTTCAGCTTTAGCAACTGGAAATTAAAGCATGTTTTTGAAAATGTTCTAAACAACAGGAAAAGCTTTTAATAACAAGTTGTTTTAGGATGTATTCAGAGCACTGTCGGATTTTGCCTTCGGCACTGACTGTCCCTTGTTAACATCATCTCTATTTTCATTTTAAGAAAGTCTCATAGGAATTTTTCCTCAAATTAATAAGTGAATATTACTGAAGGTTAAAAATAAAATGAAATGCCATCTAAATGGATACATGTCAACGTATTGATTTTACTTTGAAACTTTGCTGTTTCTGTGCATTCTTTGGAAGTTACATTATATTGTTCTACCAAGGATTACTCTTGTTAGCGAACATGTACTGCCTTGACCATTACAAGCATTGTCTCTGCTGTTATCTAATAATTATATCAAGTATAATTACCAACTAATTTGATGGATTAGATGGCACATTCTCCAAACATTATTAAATGATTAGTGCTTAGCTTCAAGTAAACAGTTTTAGAGGTCAGACCTAAAATATTATTGTCAATGGCAAAGTTAATGTATATTATTATTCATTAATTTGAAACAGCCTAGGTTCAGTTGAATGAGTTCGTTTGAAATGTAATCCTTTCCAGACAATTTCCAGTAAGAAATCATCCCAGTGCTCCTCTGCACTTATTCTATTGTCAATCCTTTATAAACCAAAATGGATTAGGAATGTCATCTAATAGTCAAATTATTTCTTAGAATTACAAACACACACACACATACACACACACACACACACACACACACACACACACACACACACACACACACACACATGCGCGCACACACACACACAGATATACTTTATAGAGAAGTGTTTCCAAAATTGTGTTCATCCAACCAAAAAGCTCCTTACATATACTGTCATATTTTGATTTGCATTATTTTTCAAGTCTGATGTGTTTTCCATCATTCCTTCCCTTCGACTGATTCTTCTGGTAATCCATCAGGGAAAACAAGGATTTAGTTTGTAAAGCGTGATAATAATGCCTGGTCATAATAACTTGACTCGAGAGGATTAGCAAATGTGCATTGTCTGAAGCGTCAGTCTCTTGGGTGATCAGCTGCTAGTCTCCCTAAAGAGTGTCTGTCTTTGCCAATTAAATATGCAGTCTAGTCTCCCTCTTCAAATGATTAATTCTGCCTGCACTGTCGATGGCCTGCCAATTATTGACGCCCAGTTGGTATTAATAGGTGGACTATTTCTTGATGTCGGATTTATCACTCCCAGTGAAAACTTCCACCGTTGGTCTTAATTAGGTTCCACTCAAACAACAAGCTTTCAGTTTCATATTTGTTGTTTTACTCTCTCTTTCTCTGTGTGTGTGTGTGTGTGAGTGTAAAGACTAGCCTGGGTGTTGCTCTCTTTAGCCAAAATTCCACTTCCTGTACACCATGTCATTTGCCAAATAGTCTGGGCTTTCTTGAGCCTTCAATTATGAAAATTTTTTCATTAATGAGGTAGATGAGATCAGAGGATTTTATTCTGATTGGATAACCTTGACAGGCATTCTCAAATCACAACGATTATGAAAATATTGGAACTCTTTAATATTCTTCTCTCCACAGAACAGTTGGTATCTGGTTGCTAAGCAACAATTATTTTGTTTGTCTAGATGAAATCAGTCGGTTAAAAATTACTAGCTCAGTTCTATATTCTCTAAATACAAACTGCAAGTCTAATCACAAAACGTCTTAGTTTTCATTTTAATCCTTAAAATACAACAACTTGCGGAGCTAAACACTGAATGCTTCCTTCTGGTTTTGTTCATAATTCTAATTGTATTTCCTAGGCTTCACATGTTGTCCGGGAAAATATTTTTTTTATTCCCAGCAACCAATGGACAACTTAAATCCAGCTGCATATTGAATGTTGAGATTGCAGAAAGGCCTGTCTCTTTGGCAATGAGTGTGGCAAACATTAGAATGTTAGCTAAATAGTCTTGCACTCAGACTATTTGAATATTACCTGAAGGGTTTTATTTAGGTATGCTGTCACCTTAATGATCTGCAGAATTGAACATGAAAACACCCAAGCCATTTAGTCAGTGTGTTTTTCTCTGGCTAGTTAGAGTGGGGTGGTTCATTGGGATGTCACTCATAGCAGATACTTTTGAATACAGATTGAATACTCTCTCTATCTCTCTCTCCCCCTCTCTAACAGACACACACAAAAATGCACGCACGCACGCACGCACGCACAAACACACACTCTTGATGAGAGGAGGAGGATGGGCGGCAGGAGTGATTCAGCACACTGGACAGGCAATACAAACACGGCTGCTCCCATCTGCCTGCCACAGCAGTCCGAGTATCAATATTAAGCTAGTGTCGGGGGGATCATTGTGTTAATGCATTTATAAATGGACCAGCCAGGCAGAAGCACATTAAATCATAGGAATAATCTAATGAAATATTTATTCAAGTTTAATTTTTTCCTCCCCTCTCTGATGAATGGGCTCCACACTGGTAGTGGCCAAGCCGTGAGGGAGAGATGGAGGGAGGAAGATTCATGCTGCACGTTACTGTAAGAGCATATAGGGCCACTCACATCAATGGGTTTAAACAAAGACAAGTATCCCCAAGGATCTTATGAACCTGAACCGTAGTGTTGACAAAACTCATCTAGTAATCTGCAGTTTCCAAACCTCTCATGTGATTTAAAGGGACGCTCCTGTCCTCTCCTCAATATTGAAGCTGCTCAGATGGAAAGAGCTGAGGATCACAGCGCTGCACCGCGGTGTTGCGCTACAGTGTGACAGGATCCCCTCTGGGAAAACAGATGGGAGCAAATTTACTTACATACCCTAAACAGAGCTGTATATACCATGGTACACACTCTGATTATATTCACGGCCATACAGGCAGCCTATTGACAGGCATTTGACAGTTTTAGGCCCTGCAGCAGGTGGAACACTGTGAAGTTAAATTTACAAAATGACAGATCTTTTATTCCGCAGGAGCCCCGAGGCATCTCAATTCGATGCACTGCTTATGTGCCTGCAGTAATCGTGGCTATAGCAGGAATTTAGCCAAATTAAGAAAAAAACATTAAAAAAAAAAACTATACAATAACAAAACTTAGTTTACCATTTTCTGAATGGCAGTTGTCGCGGTGGAGGCCAGTGTCTGTTCACCATACACTTACCTGGCTCTCACTCCATTTCTCCTCATCTGCTGAAAGAGAGAGCCTTTTCAATTAATTGACTTTCTGCACCTAGCAACATTCATTACCGTGTTCCACTGTGGAATGTTCCTGGCATCTTTGAAGGCTGTTAATCAGTGACCTTTTAGCAACATGCGTGCTGCTTTCAGAAGGTGCCTAGAGCAGGGACATGCGCAAACAGAATAACTTTTGAAACGTTGTTAGATAGCCCTTGTAGCCCTAGCTACATGCATACACAATTAATTGGGTTCCATTAACCTCAGTTGTGGGTGATTTCACAGTGGTGGTTTTCTCAGTCGTTGTCTGGCCTGGAGGTCACTACCAAGGATGTCTGCGGCATTGAGGTTTGGGTTGGGTGACCATTTGTGTTAGGTTTTATTTTACACCCCTATTCACAGTTGATTTGCTTTGGAGATGGGATAAAAAACACCAAGGTTTTGGTCACTTTGCAAATGAGTTACGAGGAAAGCCATTTATTTGACTTTGAGTCTATGTTGCACCAGCACCAAAGGTTTTTAACAATGACTTGACATATTTTGTGGAAGGCTTCATGCAAAATATTTCCTAAAATGCCCTATTTTCCTTTATATTAGTTTTATTGTGAGCTGTGCAACTTTTATATTTATTATCTTACTTATTTAACCTTTCTTTAACCAGCCAATTCCTTGATATTCAAATCTCTATTTCAAAAGACACTTTGCTTGAGTTGCTTTAAATTAATGACTGCTTTGTTTGCTTTGTTTTTCACAACAGCAAAATAACATTGAAATACATTTCCATAGATTTTGTGATTTAGGTCACTAAAATACCAGGATCCGGAGAACTGGTTCAAGTAGGGTTTTGTTTACCAACTTCTCTCTTTAAGAGGCATGGACAGTGGGGGGGGGGGGGGGGGGGG
>JACXGI010009762.1:0-29431 GCA_016801175.1 Esox masquinongy | reverse complement strand
CCTACAGTCAGACAGCCCTACAGTCAGACAGCCCTACAGTCAGACAGCCCTACAGTCAGACAGCCCTATGGTTAAGCCATTGAGATGCTTCCACAGGTCTCATTTGAACTGACTTAGCAACCACGACTTAAAGTCTGATTGCATTTGAGGAAACAGCAGCACTGCCTCCTCCAAACCCACAAGTTTATAATTCTACAAAAAAAACGTTTCCAGAAAATCCTTGTTTGTCAAAAGGGCAGAAAAATCAGAGTGTGAACGCAACTTGAGGAAGACAAATCCTTGGAATGTCACCCCTCCTTAAGCAGCTGTAATCAAACGATGCAAAGAGAAGTTAAGCCCATTGGACGTACTAATCTGGGCTCTGCGGACAATAAAAACCCCAGACGGTTTAGAAAGTGCTGGGCCGCCAGAATGGGAAGGGCAGTTCCTATAATCCTGAGGGACAGAAATAATTTTTGGGGGATTGGAAATATCAATGGAGATGCATTATCAGAGCGACTGAACTTTTCCGATTTTAATGCTAATCAGGGACTTATTCAGAGTCCAGGTGAGGGCAATTTAATCGCAGGTGGCCGTCAAAACCGAAAAGGAGGCAACTGGAGGGCTGTAGCATAGCTTGGTGCTGTAGCCATGGACCTGTTGCACTTCACAGATGCCGGGTCTTCATTTGATCATTCTGTTACTATATGTGCAACTTGTTATTTTTATTGATTTTAAAGGTTTAAAAGGGCTGTCAAGTTTAACATTAACGAGAGATGCATCAACTACGGAAAGAATATTTATTAGCTATACTCTGCTGTTGCAAACTAGCTCTAATTAAGATACACCATCGGTATAATATATGGATCTGGTCTCTTCAAACTGGCAACGTTTTCATGAACCTCAACTTGTACAGGAAATTACTGAAGTCCTATCAACCGACGATTCAATTAAATTACAGCGCATCGAACTGCTGACTCAAAACTTAACGCGGATGTTAATTATGTTAACGGCGGTTTCCAGCACTCTAGTTTGATTGTGTACTACCCAACCAGTCAATCATATTCCCAATAACATTCTCGCTCAGTACTGTAAATGTGCCGCAGGCACCCTGAACCGGGTCCATCAATCAACCCACGGACAAATATCACGGGATCACATTCAGAAACAAAATGTCTGATTTCGGGTGGTTGATTGAGATGTGGCGTGCGGTGAGTGATCCTCTCACGGATCCCAGCGGTACGACCGGACCGCCTCCAGAGAATGAATGATTTCTGCCATCGCTGCGGCAAATGGCAGAGGTCAGGAAGTCGAGGGAGATCAAGAGCGGGGGTAATCTATTATTCTAATAATCCATCAGCACGATCAATAGTTCAGTGCAAGTCCAAAATGCCAAGTTTTCTCCCTCTCCCTTCTTTCATTGCTCAATCTCCCACTCTCCCTTTATCTAATCCTCTCATCTCTCTCTCCCTCCCTTCTTTCGTCCCTCCCTTGTCCATCCCTTCTTCCTCCATGCCTCATTCCTCTCTCCCTCCATCCATCCTCCACATGCATCTGTTTCAGTAGCTAGTACTGTGCGGATCTCCCTTACTCATTTCTTAAGTGCATTCTCTGTGATTTTCCCAGGGGAAAACCGACCTTGTGGTCCCAATGTATTCTGATTCTTTATCATTGTTTTGAGAAGTAGAATAACTTGTTTTCGTCGGGATGTTGTCTGGTTATCTGACTAGAGAACTGAAATAATATTTATTTACCTGGTTGTGAAAGAGACTAGTTGGCTGCAAACTAGTTACACAATAAATTCACGACCAAAAATGGGATGACTAAGACCCCATAAGCAAGTTCCTTTTCTCTTATTCTCTGTCTCTACACTTCAGTGGCGCTTCTCCCGGAATAAATAATTTATTTGGTACAAATGGAAAAGTATTTTTAGTTCTATTTGCTGAATTATTTACTTCAGTTTGCTGGGGCTCCTACATCCCTCGGCCGTCGCCGCCCGTTGTTGAGAAGATGGCCCACAGGAGGGGGGTACCCTAAAAACATTAAGCCCAACCTGCAACATGTCGGAGGAACACAGCAACAGAGGCGGAGAAATCGTTTGCATAATTTAATCAGACATTTTAATAGAATTTTAATTTACACAACACACGCACAGACATATTTTGATTCACAGTACAATGGAAATCACGAAAGGCGAGATCGGGTTCAGTTGTTCGTTAGTTGCAGAACTACGACACCCTACGTACCACAGTGGGTCCTATAGCCTACTGCTGAAGTAGGACATTGCAAGGTGTTTTCAACCACAAGGCCTAAACCTATTACCACTTCTGAATAATGGAACCAAACCAAATTAGACTCTTGAATAATGCAATCATTCCTGTGCATTTGGGTCAATTACAGGGTTTATTTTCTCATCTGTAGACTACACTCATCATATTTTAGCTTTTTTCTCCAAAATCATTCTCCAAAATCGTTTTATTTAAATACTGTTAGAGCTATATTATATATGTCGGACACATCAATTAAATGCGTGAGGCTGTGATTATAAGATTTTTATTCTCAAAGGTTCAGAGTATATTTTTACCTACAGAAGGCCTGGGACTTATCTGTAAAGGCGTTTGATAAAGGCACATACACAGGCAATTCTGATTATACTAAATCGTCTGACTATTGAAATAAATATCTGCTGCAAATTAACTTCAGAATGACTTATTTCTTACAGAGGCCTGAACTGGGGACCTTTCCGGGCACAGAACCAAAGAATACGGCTCAAATCGATAATCACTGTGGTTAGTCAAAAGAAAGAAATGAAGTATGAAGTGCTATGAAGATATGCAGTATCATGAAGATGTTAAGTATTTAGTGTGATAATATGAAGTACAGTTTGCTAAAACCGTGACCTGAATGGACTCAGTGTTTGTGGCAGAGAGACCTGTTCATTCTAATGGGAGCTGGATGGGTTACTCAGCACACGGCACACCTCCATTCCTCCATGTGTGAAAGAGCCACGGATAATTGAGGCTGAGGAATGGTGAGAAAATGGTAAGGACCTAACTTAACTGCTAATGTAAAATAGGGCTCGTTTTCTCTCTTGTTTACTCTCCCTCTGGGAGTCTAAAAATGCGTAAAATGGAGAGCTCAACTTCATTCAGAATCAAGAACCCAGATAAGTAGACCAGAAACCCCATACTTCAGTTGTTCTTGGTAAAACATGACATTCCTCTACATTCACCGTGTTTGTCTCACATCCACAGCTGTTTTTTTTTATGCAGAGACAATCTGTCACGGCTTGACTGGCCTGGAATGTGAAGCTTCTTTCTCCAATTTGGCAGTGGAAAGGACAGAAGGTTCTAGAAGCAGGTTGTTTGTTCTTTAGAATGGACGGAATGTTCCAGAACCAGGTCGGTTGTTCTTTAGAATGGACAGAATGTTCCAGAACCAGGTCGGTTGTTCTTCAGAATGGACAGAATGTTCCAGAACCATGTTGGTTCTTCTTTCACTCTGGCATGGTTTTTAGAGGGCTAAGCCATGCTTGCTTAGCGCCACTGACCCCTAGAAAGATGTTAATCTGACATAAATACTGATCCTGGAGCATACACTATTCTTGAGAGACTGTTTACAATTCAGAAAGAATAATAATCCCTGGGGCAGTTTTCTCCGGTAAAGCTGTTCGTTCTGTGACAAAATTCCTTAGAAGACACTGTGAAGATTGCTTATATGCACAACAAAGGGATGTGGAAGGAACGACCACTGTAAAAGGGTCATTGAAGAATCCTTTGGGCCAGATCTTTCCAGAGAATTAAGTTCCTTCAAACAGATTTATTCCTGGTCATCGTTCTGAGACTGGCTTAAGAGGCGAAGAAATTATTACAATTTGGCACAAAAGAGATGATTTGCTAGGACATTTTGCTATGCAAGGAGTAGACATCCCTCTTCCCGTTATGCAAAATGTTGACTTAACCAACCTGGTGGACCAGGTGTTTAATTAGGCCCAAGAAACAAAGTTAAATAAACTCTGTCGATCAGCTCAATTTTGGACTAAATTCAACACACCTGGCATTCTAGTAGGCTGAATTGTGTTTACCCTATATCACTCCAGGAACAGCAATGCCTACCCCTATGCCAGGTGCAGAGAAATGTGTCCGTTCGATGTAAAAAAAATATATATATATAAACATGTATTCCTTATTTAATCTTAATATTGAACATGTTTGAATTGAAAAAATATTGAGGAATTGACCCGAACTTCAGTGGTTCTCAATCTGTAGTCATGCACATATCATGCCGTGCCATAAAGGAGGCCACGTTCAGAGTATTCATAAATCACTCCTTCCTCTTATCCATGAAGCTGTCACAGATTAGGCATGACTGGACAGGCGGAAGCCGTGCGGTCGAGCCACACGGTTCACCAGTCGAGTCACGCCTGACCAGCGACCACGCCAGGAAGGCCGAGAAGGAGACACTTCGGCAGCCGCGAGGCCAATTAGGAGTCGCAGCTGGGTGGCGGCGAATCGATTACTCACTGTAGTCGCTGTTCTCGTCCTTGGTGCCATCGATGGCGCCGTCCGGCTGCATCTGCAGGTAGAAGCCCTGCTGGCTGAACAGACGCGTCACGATGCCCTTCAGCTGCGGCTCTGAAACAAAGGACAGACCCCCACCACGCCCCACCCCCCGGGGGCACGTCAGACCAACACCCCGATCACCTTGCACCTCGCCACCGCTGCTCACACGCGTGACAGACTGATTCAACACACGCTGAGGCGGTGGGGGTCAAAAGTACAGGGGTCAAAGGTATGGGGGGGGGCAAGGCTGTGGGCTGACTTGATGATCGGGACAATAGGATTGACGGGTACACATGGGTGGCAGCGTAGTCTTGTGATACGATAGTGACTTCAGCATCATATTTTCAGATGGTGTTCAGCCAGCCTGCTAGGTGTGGTCTTACCTAACCTGTATATCCTGATACCTGTCACTAGTCACGCCCTGGAGATGTTAATGGGTGAATCTTGAAGGTGATGATGTCATCTGGAATAAATCACCTACCTATGTTTACATTTGGGTTGAGATTTGTCCGATTTTGGTTGCATCTTTACCATTTTTGTCAGGTGAACGAAATCAAATACTTTCACTGTTCACCAGGGATTAACTTTTTTGGTTTTAATCATGCATCGATGTCATTGGGATATTTGCACAAAAACAACAATTACTGCAGTATTGAACCCTAAATTGAATTTTGCTTTTACATGGGCCTGGGAATTTTGGCCAGCCACTACTTCGTAATTTGGAAATGACTAAAAACAAATCCGCTACACTGATGGTGGCGTTTATGGATTTCAACACTACAGCTAAGCCCCCAATCAAAGGCTCCAGTTTTTAAAACAGTCGGGCCAACATGTCATAGTATCTATAAATAACACTGAATGGCTCTCTGGCTGTGGTTCTGGAGATATTAGGAACAGAGCCAAACTACCGCTGGGCTGAGGTCAGAACTGGTGGGTGAGGAGGCTTAGACCCAGGCTGTATAGAGAGTCCTTCATCTAAGGCACAAAAAAAAAACGCAAGTGAGAAAAAGTCTATTGATTGTTGAAGAAAGGGCGTCGCTGCTCAGTTATGAGAACCGCTCATCTGCCAACGGTGAAGGATGACTCATGCAGGGTTCTTTTGACTGTGGTTCACAGTTTATTTTCCAAGCTTGATACCGGGGGGGTAATCAAGTGGTGAAAATATAAAGACTCTGAGGAAACTATCGTGCGTTTGGACCATTTTTGATCCTTCAAAATAATGGGTTCATGGGAACATTTGCCTGAGCTAAAAAAAAAAAAAAAAGGGCAAAATTGTCCTTGGTCGCGCATTCATTATTCAATAGACTTTTCTGGGTCTTCAACTGAAACAAACGAAGTGGCATCCTCCCTTAGATCAGAATAGGGATCATGGCCGATGTCCACAGAAGATCCACAGACCTGGTCTTGGAGCAGATTAGCGATATTTCCAGACTGTAGTTCAGCCCAGGGTTGACCTACGACCTGACCTCAAATCGGAAGACGTTTGTGATGTCTCAACTGCACACCCTTCCATCCATCAATCCACAACTCACCTACCCTCCGGATGGGGGGGGGGCGGAGCCGTCAATCTCTGGGACAGGACCACCGTCATCCATCATGGTCAGGGCAGGGAGAGTGGTGTGTGGTGCTAGCGAGTGGGTGTGGGTATGTGTGTGTGGGGGGGGCTCTCTAAATCATATGTGGTAACTGCACCTAAAAAAATAATGTCTTTAACAGGGGCTTAGTGACAGAGCACATCAGCTCCGTTCAGACGGGCATAAAAACGGAATGGATGTCTTCTTGTGTGTTTGTGTGTGTGTGTGTGTGTGTGTGTTGTGTGTTCTGTGCTTGTTGCACAGTGTTGTGTGTTCTGTACGTTTTGCGCGGTGTTGTGTGTTCTGTACATTTTGCGCGGTGTTGTGTTATCTGTGCGTGTTGCGCGGTGTTGTGTTGCGTGCGGGTTTGTTTCCGTGCAAGTGAAATATGCCAGTATACAGCGTGTGTTCGAGGAAGACAGAGACAGTGGGAGTGTTTAATTTGGAGTTCAAGGGAGACGTGTGGGACGGCAATGAAGCCAATTGCCGGGTGTTTGTGCTTGGGATTTGCCTACTGTGGATGTGTGGCGACGCTGGCAAGAGCCACTGAACTTTATGTGTACCAATGCAGAGACATTAACGGGGACAGTTGTATGTTGACAAATGGCGTTATGATCATGAAATGACGAATGACCACCTCAACAGCGATAGTCGACACGTTAAGACAGGTAAAACACAGCACGTCGATGCACATGAACAAACAGGCCTCCGCTAAAACCCAAAATATGACACACGTGTCGAACACACACACACACACACACACACACACACACACACACACACAAAGACACCAGAGGAGCAGAACAAGGAGAAAGAATTTAAACTGGACCGGACACAAACGAACTGAAAGACTGAGAACAGAAACACAAAAGAGAGGAAGGAGAGAGGAGCCAAAAACAACAATTTTGAAGGAGAGTATTACAAGGAACTCAATCGGACAACACCAAATCAAGAAAAGGACAGAGAGACACGAGAAATAAGATCCAAATAGAAAAGCAGCGTCAACGTAATCAACCGAGGGGTTACCGGCGGAAGACAGGTGCCGTGAGCCCCCTAGACCCTCCCACCTCCCTCCCTCCCTCGAAAAACGGGTATCGACATGGGCGCGAGATGGGGCGAGGGGTGGAGACGGGGAAAAGAGACAGCACATACGGATGGAGGCTGAGCTACTGACCTAGCCTGCCGCCCTTACGGGACACCTGTGGAGGTTTGGGCGGCGCGTCTTATGTGGGGAATAGAAGAAAAAACAACATTCTTTTAACAGACAAATTCCTCCAGCACAGGCTGTCGGTCAAAATCTTCATGTCATTATAGCTGTATTGGGCCACGAGGTAAAGGACATGTAGCTACGTCAGTATGTCTGTCCGTCTTCGTGTAAGTCTGTCTGTCTTTTAGTCTCTCTGCGTGTCTGTTGTTTTGGTCTGACTGTCTGTCTGTGAGTCTGCGGTCTGTCTGTCTGCCAGCCTTACCGTCCGTCTGCCTATCTGTCTGTCCGTCCGTCCTGTGCCTCTCTGGCTACATCTGTCTTTCTGTCTGCCTTTGCGGACGGTGCAAGTGCTATACATCACATGACGGCGTCAGGCTGGATAAGAAGAGTGATTTGCCGGGTTCCTATTTATCTGTGCACCAAGAGGAGAACGGAGTCCGTGTCCGTCATTACGGCTGGGTATCCTCTTAATCACTATCTCTACCCCCTACACTGCAGTACACCTCTCCTCTGCAATAAACATTTACCATTAAACATTTCATCTCCAAAGAGCCTTGGTGCACTGCGGTGCAATTTATCTCCACTAAGTCTCAATCTGCATTAATTAGTGCAATTTTTAAGGTAGTAATATTTTCTATTTGGCAGTGGGAAAAAAATCATGTTAATTTTCAGGTTTCGATGTATGTACATACAGTATATGTATAGCCAAGATTTGCCCTGACATCTGGAATTGCACAGCTTTTGACTGGATAGGATGGTAATAATGGTGCTTCGTTAATAGATCATTTAGAATAACAGTAATATAACATTAATATCAGTAATGTCACAACATATAAACAGTTTTGCATTGACATTTGTAAGCAATAGTATGTGGGGGAAACTTGTGTTGTCTCGTGAGGTGGTTCTCGACAGACAACCGATGAGATGGAACAGGTGGAATTTTCGCATCGCATTTTCAGACACCGCGGTGAAATCTACCTCCAGCCTTCCAGACAGTCTTCGACTGCGGTAATGCGCGGCTCTGTCGCGGGGTGGGGGGCGGGGGAACCGTTTCACAGAAAACTACAGCACTGACCTGGTCGCCGCCGCGCGGCTGGTCTTTTCTTGCCGCTGCAGAAACGGACTTTGCTGAAGACCCCCAAAAAATGCCGCTCGCATATGGAACGGGGATCTTTGCTGGGGCTTGGTCGGCGTTTAGTTGTGGAAACCCGGTCGCTATTTGACTCCCTCGCCTGGCGTTTCTGACGGATCAAGGAGCTAGCGATTGCGGCCATCTCCCTTGCGGGCGAGCCGAACCGAACCTAGAGTCGCGGAACAGAGATCGATTGGTGTAGCCTACTGCTGTTAAGCTCAGAAAGAACTGTGGGGAATATAGCTGACGGTCCACGCAGCTTTAGCCAAATGTCATTATGAGCCCCCTTAGAAAATCCACTAAGTCCCGCGCATCATCCGTATTTAGACAGCATACTCTTGGGGAACGATATGAGTTAGCCTGTGGTTGCCAATTTCTGACATGGAAAGCTCAAATGACGTTATATCATAAAATATCTGCAGCCAATTCACGGACAAGCATGGCTAGAAATATAGGCCGTTCAAAAAATGTGCAGTGGTAAATAAGTTCGTGTATGGTTGGAGCGTGCGTGCGCAAAAACGGGGTCTCAGGTATTCCAGGTGAATAGCGCCACGTCCGACAAACTGGATTGTCTCCTCTGTATAATCCTCATTTGCACGGAATGTTGCTGAGCAGTCAAATATCCAGGACCGTAATGCATTCGCGAAACCTTACATTTCACTGCAAACAATTTCCTCGAAAGCTGTGTGGACGCAAAAGGACTGTAACTTTTCAATTTATTAAGCCGAAGACAATGTCGGGGAGTAGGCGGCGGTCCATTCGGCTGCTCCACCTGATCGCCACCACAAACATCTGTGCGGGCGCGTTAGACCCTCTACCAGAACCTCCGAGCGCTGGCAGGGAAAGAAAACGGTCTGAGAGAATGCAGCAGCCACATGGTAATTGGCTTTACGACAAGAAACGAAGCTAGTGGTTGGTATTATTGTCCGTAGGTGGATTTAAAGATGTTTCCCCAAAACTCCCCATTTTCTTATTCCATACCATCGAATTGTCTGGAGGACTATTTCCAATAAGTTCCATGCGTATGTGCTCTAGCGGACAAGCAAGCGCGTGTATGGGCTCGCGGCTCTCACTCTCTCCCGCCCTTTCCCTCTACGCAATCATACGTGATTGAGGTTTGGATGAGGAATTCTCCCGGGCACACAGAGAGGAGGGCACGGAGAGGCAGGAGTGGAGAATGGAGCCAAAGATTGTGTGTGTGTGTGTGCGTGTTTGTGCGCGCGCGCGCTTGTTTGTGTGTGTGTACACGTGTGTGTGTACACGTGTGTGGGGGTTGGCAATGTGTGTCAGCTATGTTGGCATGTCTGTGTTGTGCTTTAATTTTATAGCAGAATGGGTCTGGATTGTTAAGTGTGTGTGAGAAAGAGAATGCGGGAGCGCACATTTGCCATATAACCGCGTTTTATCTTTCCCAGTGCAATTAATGCAAAACTGAGCGCGAATTTCAGAAGTGTGTTTTATTCGTTGGGGCAATGGGACTCGAGTCTATCTGCTCTTTTTAAAGGAGCAGGGAAGATGTTATATAATCTAGTATTAGAGAGCCAAGTTGGATGCTATTCCCACTAGACATTTCCAATTTCATTGGCTTATGAATTATTTCTCACACAGCAGTTTCATACTGCAGTAGTTAAGTAAATGTCTATCGTAATGGGCCTAACATTAGATCGAAATGTCCGTGAACACCTGAACGATAAAGGTCATATGCAACAGGTGCCAATCAGCCTATCAATAAAATATTCTCAGCGCGAAATGCAGATAAACCAGCACAAATTGGGAAGGCAGCCACACAAGAGAAATACCAAACAAAACAGGTATACATACATAGGTATGGACCATGATGAAACACAGTGACATATTTGAAGTGGGAGATTTTGCGTTCCATTTGTGTCATTACACTACAATGACCCCGTCGTGTGTTGTCACGTAATGTTAAAACATTGTGTGTGTGTGTGATGTTTTCCGCATACTACTGCTTGAGCATTTAAGCCTATAGTTATTTGATGTAGGGTTTGGGCTATAGGGTATGTAATTTCTTTCTCAAAAAGTTTGTATTATGAGCTGCTGAGGAAGTGAAGAAGGGGTATTGGTGTATATATAAGTTCAATAATAAGATGGTCTATGGTCTACTGAAATTCAAACACATTTAGACTGAATTGATTTTTCATTAGTACCAGAAAATTCAATCAATAGCAAATCCCAATGACTTCATTTATCACTTTTACTGTTTGTCAACTGAAATGGCAGCCTATTCTCTATAAAGAGCATACATTTTGACCCCGGTCTCAAAAAAGGATTCCATTAGAGTTCTTCAGCTGAGCCTTTCGGGGAAAGATATTTTATGGGTTCCAGGGAGGACTGATTTTTGGTACCTCATTGAAGTTTTGGTTTCAAGGCAGAAATCTCTTGTTTTTCATGTAGAACCCTCATTCTACCAGGAACCGTAAAACGTTACACCCAAAACCAAAAAGGATGATTATTGGTAAGATGTGTTTTGGAGGACACGTCCTTCAATCCCATTGCCTGTTGGGAATTTGGGGCTTAATCATATATTGGGATTTAGGAATTTGGGATTAAAAAGTTACAATGTAAGATGCCAACATATTCAAACCATACCTCCAAACAATTTGACTGTTCAAGGTATTCTAGTGTTGGGTGCTATTTAGCACATGTAATCCCTCATAAATTCTCTCTTAACAATGTACTAGGAGAAGGACACCAAAATGGTCCCCCAGCTCCACAGGGAGGCCCAGTAAACAGAGAAAGGCCTGGAAAAATGTAACCAACCTGAAATCATAAACAGCTGTGGAAACATCATCACCATGTCTACATCATCACCACGTCTACATCATCACCACGTCTACATCATCACCACGTCTACATCATCACCACGTCTACATCATCACCACGTCTACATCATCACCACGTCTACATCATCACCACGTCTACATCATCACCACGTCTACATCATCACCACGTCTACATCATTACCACGTCTAACTATCCTTTTCAGCATGTTTATATAAAGAGGCTATAAAGAGTTTGACTAGAACAACATAGTTTTACAAACAATGGAATACAACAAGCTTATAACCGTTTCTTCAATCGGGTATAACCGTTTCTTCAATCATCATTCATTTATAAGTTATATTCTTAAAGAATCAGTATATATATCATATATTTCGTAAATGAAATAATAATACAACTAATAAATCCATGTAGCAATCACAGATTGCCCATTTACTCGTCATTTAGATCTTAGAGGGACTCTTCCTTTACTGGACAGGACATCTCTAACTTAATACACGTGTTGATGGTTCCACTCATGACAGCGCGGTCAGAGTGATCTTGTTTACCTGTTGTGATCCTGTCAACCTGAGCTTGTCGTGTCACAACGGAAGGCCCCCCCTATTCAAGAATGTGAGCTGCTCTGCAGAATTCCGTGTATCTAGCACCCTCTTGTGAACAAACCTCACCTCTGTACCAGTGTGTCTGTCATGCGTCATGAACAGCGTTTATTTGTACTTTGAACACACTGCATGTGTTTACACTTGTTTTTGCATGTAAATTGAGCTTACTCTACAGGACATGTGACCATGTTGCACAAAGGAACATATGACACTGAACTTTTTAATGATACACAGAACAAAAAGGGTTCCAAAGGGATCTTGCATGAACTAATAGGATCTTGAATTTTTGGTACCAGGTAAAACTGGTTTTGTTTACTGATAGAACCCTTTAGGGTTCTATTAGAACCCTCTGTGGATAGGGGTCCAAATGGAACCCAAAAGGGTTCTATACTGAACCAAAGGGGATCTTCCTGGAACTAAAGGTGTCTAACTTGGGAACTAAAAAGCTTTTACCTGGAACCCAAAAGGGGATCCTCAAAAGGGTAATCTAACAAGGACAGCCAAAGAACCCCTTTGGAACCTTTGTTGTTTCCACCTAATAAAAAGTGCATCTTAGTTTGTGTTGCATATATGTTTCTACAAAGTTTTTCGACAATCTTGTCACTATTGGTACAGACAATTGTTTAATCCCTCTTATTAGTGACATTAGCATCTACAGTCATATTGAATGTCAGGTCAATGGCCCTCAGGAAGAAAGGCACGTTTCAGGCCCATGGACAGCAACAGCGACTAAAACCGTTTCAGGACCACGGACAACAACTGTGGCTAATACCGTTTCAGGACCACGGACAGCAACTATGGCTAATACCGTTTCAGGACCACGGACGGCAACTATGGCTAATACCGTTTCAGGACCACGGACAGCAACTATGGCTAATACCGTTTCAGGACCACGGACAGCAAATACGGCTAATACCGTTTCAGGACCACGGACAGCAACTATGGCCAATACCGTTTCAGGACCACGGACAGCAACAATGGCGAATACCGTTTCAGGGCCACAGACAGCAACTGTTCATGGTTACGTTTCAGGTCCATGGACAGCAACTGTACACTGTTATGTTTTCAGTAAATGGTTACATTTCAGGACCACTGACAGCTCACATTCCGGCAAAATTGAATGATATAAGCTGGACCTTCCAAGTAGATCATTTACATGCGTTGCCTTCATTAGTTACATGCGTTGCCTTCATTACATTTTGCCAATGGGCCTTTAGACCTGTGTACCTGTCAAGACGTTGTCCTTTCCTGTACTCAGAAAGTAAATATGGTGACATAGCTATTCTTAAAGCTAATTAAACACACATATCGGAATACCTTATTTTAATCCAAAAATGTAATTACAGTCAAATTGATTCAAATAATCTAAATGTAATTAATACACAGACATGTTAAATTCTTTATTCAGATTTTAAAGTTTATTTCTGAGGGATGCCTAACTGTTGTCTTCCATGTCAAATGTATTTGATGGCCCACCTATTACATTGTGCTACCACTTCATTTATAAACCTCATCGAGTTTTAATATCCTGAGACAGATTGAGCCTTTAAAGCAGATTGGCAGAAAGCTGTGTTATATAAGATTGTATACCACTGGTATCTTAACTCTTCTAAATACATTGGTCATCACTTTATAATAGCAAAAATAATCACCTCTGGGGTCTGAGGTACATGGCCAACAATAGATCATGTGAATAATACATTTTAGTGCCTTTCTCAATATAAAACATCGCAGTAAAAAAAGAGAATTTGGGGAAATGAGAAACGTATCAATATGCAATCACAGCTGTTGTATTAGTATACAAATATATTGTGTGTCTGTGATGTCATAAAAAATAATCCAAAAACATTGTAGGGCCAAAGCAGCAACCCTACCTTAACGGTCACCTGCCCATGGATTGGTTAAAGATCTGGGGTTGTGTGTAAGTTTCAGTAAAATACTGGTTTAGGATCCATTTTACGATTATCTAGATCCCACTAAATAAGAGTATTTTGATTCATTTCGATATCCCTCCTGTTGTTTTGATGTTCTAAATTATTACTTAAATATGTATCCACCATTGAAAAGCAGTAAAATACTTTTGGGTTTGCACCGGTGTAAATGTAACAACCTGTTATGTACATAAGGGAACTGATCAGTTCCCACTTTACAATAATACTCTATATTATCTTTGACACACTTTACAGTAATATATCTCTGACTTTAAACTTTACAGAATTACTGTATGTTATCTTTGAAACACTACACATAATATATAATTTCTACCTTTAGACTTTACAATAATACATTATCTCTGACTTTACACTTTACAATAAAATCTTATCTGTGACTTCAGGTTTTGTGACACCTCTTCTCTCACGGAAACAAAAAACAGGTAGAAACTTTGTACAGACGAACCCACTTTGCAAGACAGGCCCTAGTTTCTAACAAACAGGAGCTTACAAAATGTACTGTAAGTTGTACTGTTCCTGGGATATATATAAATCAAAAAATATATACCTTATTAAAACAGATAGATATTAGTATAATGCACATCATAAAAATAGATTGATTTTATTTAACAATTTAAAATACATGAATATTACACCTTACTACAGAAACCACAAACTAATGAGCATATAAATAAACATGCTAAATCCCAAACGGTTTTCTTTGTGGTTGTCATGGCACCAGTATCTACTGAATGAAAGTAGCGTGTTCCCGGTCTGAGATATACAAACCCTGTGTCCGCCTTTAATCATGTAGCCCAATTCTCATCCTTATTTTTCACTCATTGTCCTTTTGAAAAGGATCTAACGTCAAAAGATTTATAGTAATTGTTCAAAAATGCAAATTAACATAAAAAACATCTCCGAATTGGGCAGCTGTTGTAAACACAACCGTGTCAACACAAACAACAATGAGCGGGCAGATGTGTTACAAAGGCACAAACAGACACAAAGGCTAGGAATGAACCATGCCAAACATTCCCTAAACGAAGTGGTTAACAATGACAGGACAATGTTCTCATTAGTGGGGACAAAGCTTACGCCAAAAATAGACTGCATTGCATCCTGTCAGAAACCTGCAGCACTACGCTAGATTTAGTAGTTTCGGTTTAGTCTGCAAAACCTCCATTTTGAACCATTGTTTAGTAAAAAAAACAAAAGAAAAAACACTCGACTAAGCTAGTTTATTCATTTTTCCAACCTGCTGCAAAAAGATTCCTCAAGTTGCTGCGGAACCCATTCCCTGTCGTGTCAAAGAACAGAAAACGAAACGTATGAAAGGAAAATTCAAAAAGGGTAACACATCTTTATAAATCCTTGTTTCCTCATCTGCCTTCAATATACTTCCACTCATTTGGTCTCAGATAGACAGGCAAGACTAATGTAGTGACCACTTGTCCTATAGGTGCCTTGTGCTATCAAATCCATGACAATTATATGCGGATTTAGATTCAAATTAGGCTGTTCAGGTTGACTTCTTAGAGAGTATCTTTACTATTTAAGATATACCTGTAACCACTTATCGGTGATTGCTCAAATTGACATTATTACTATTGTATGCTAATAGTCAGAATCATATGCCAATTTGGCAATTATTTGACTTTGTCTGGTATAACATGTTCAACTTGCCGTAGGACAGTCAGTAACAGCACATCTCTATGTGAGAGATCCCAGTGGGGGTACTGCTTTTGGTCCAATTCCCCCCCGAGGAATCAGCTGTGCTTGATGGAGTTTCTAATTGTCTCTACTTCCTGCCCTGAATTTGAAACGACATGAGGTCCTACAGTGTTGTGAGGGCATGAGATGGAAGTGTGACAAGTTGACATTGCCTGTGTTTCAATGAAACGTCAACTTATTTTTATGAGCTCGGATGAGGAATCTTAACATGAATTGCCTTATGGTGTCATTGAAGAAGGAAGTGAGTTGGGTGCTTGCAGAGAGCGACGTTGCAGTGTATTGTGGGACGAGGTGACTGCAGGACTTTACAGGGGTCTCGAGAGAAGAGAAGGGACTCAACGGGCAGCTTTTACTGTAAGGGACTGTAAATGTGTATGTTCTACGTGGTGCTGAAACGTACATATTTAGTGAATTCAAGACCACCATTATACGCTGTCCGTGGTACTGAAACACAAACAACCCTACACGGGAAGACCGGGAACGCTGTCCATAACACTGAAACCCAAGCGTTCCGAAATCCCTGATTTGTTTTCCAAGGTCCTGAAACGTTTAAGGCCTGTTTTTTTTTGCCGAGGGGCCTAAAGCCGACGTTCCAGGATGAATAAGTTCATGACATGAACCCGTTTGTCGCCTGTTGGCATTCCTGCTGGCCTGCTTAATATGCAGCACTGTAAATTAAAATTTCTTAAAATAGCATCCACTAATTGCTCTACGAATGCTTAAATGCTTACATAAAACCGTTGAACAAGACCGCATTTCTGAGGTATGTGTTAAGATTGACTGAGGACTTGGAACACAAACACTTGGGTCTTTCAGTACAGTAGTGCGGAGATGACGAGTCTCGCGCACTACCGTCATTGCACCGCGCTTCAGCGGGCGAGAGGCAAAACTCTGGACAGCGGCAAGTGCAAGAGGAGCTTGTTATACCGCAGACTCGGAAGATGTTACTCACACACTCGGGTGGCCAATGAAATCGTTTTTACCCGCTTTTCATCATCGCCCAAGAGAGAAAGCATGCAAGGGTAGAGGCTATGTCTCACCGGCGGTGATTGTGGTCGGCTTCGATCGTTCTCCACAGAAACACTGCAGCATATGCGCTCCTTTCTGAAGGAATGGCCTCAGAATCCTCATTGATTTGGGTTGGTGGGAGCTTTTCTCAATCCAAGCAATCCGTACACGCTATCACAACACTGGGTCAGGTAGCATAGCGTATAGCCACCTACACTAAGAGCAGTCGCTCTCTAGGTTCATAAGCCTCAAAAAGCTGGAAGGGCACGGTCTCCAGGACAAATTACGCTAAAACGAGGCATCTTGAGTGATTTTTTTCCTCTTCACTTCTCGTCCACCGACGGTCATTCGCGTTCATAACATTCGGTCTTCCAAGGCTAGGCTACGCAAGGACGTTAGAATGTGCTCCTAATTTGTACAGCCCCTGTCTCCGCGTCTTTACTAACGGACGTAATATCAGGGAGGGGGAGAGAGCTGGAGAGAGAGAGCTAGAGAGAGAGAGAGTGAGAGAGACTGAGTGGCGTGCACGCGAAAGTTAAACTGCAGGGGTAAGTGGCGGGACGACCACGGATGAGGTAATGCGGTACTGTGCTGTTTGTCTAGGCCATACAACACGCTAGTCTCGGTACACATATTGGTATTAAAAAGACAATGTTCCGCGAGATCACACAGCACCGGAGAACAACGTATAGCCTAGTCTATGTAAGATGCAACTAAAAGGTTAAAGACAAAGATATCCAAATGCACGGTGATCACGCCATAGCAGCCTAAATAAACTTTCCGCCGGTAGCCTACAGCCTATCGCGCGGATGCCAAGTCTATTAGAGGTTAACTCTCCCTAAACTCTCAGACATCATCAATTAGCGTACTGTGCAGACATATCATTGGTCACCGTCTGATAATGACGTAGTCAGCTGAGTTGTAAGACTATTTCTGTCCAGGACTGATTTTTTGTCATTTCTTGCAGTACCGATAGGTACCAGTAATTCTGTTGAACTCCCACTGCTATGGATCAAAGACGTAGCCGACATGGAGGTTCTATGACTTATGAAGCGATAGGTGATACAATAATATGTGACCCATTCATATTACATATTTATCTCTTGAAGGCCAGACCGTCACAACAACTGCTTCTATTAAGCAGGAACACTGACATGTATAGGAAAGCTATACATGTTTTGAATTAAACACAAACAAATTGCATGAACGGTAGGGTACGTGTATGAAGCAGAACATGGTTGATGTTGATGTGACTTTTATCGGAAACAACTTGTCACCACAATTTGACACATTTGGCAATGTGACCCTTCAATTTAGAGTACGCAAAGTTATCTAAATACGGAAATAAATATCTCCTACTAGGCTCATAGCCAATAGCTTTTCAGCTTTTACACATTGTGGCGGCGGAAATTTGTAGCAAATAAACTTTAGGAGATAAGCACACAAAATAGATAGACGCTTATGAACCACGTAAGGAATTGTTCACCTCGGTGGCTTCTGTCCAGTCTTTATGAGTTCTAAGGGGCTGACTGAAACTTCCTGAGAATATATAGATGCTGTCCCTTCATCTTTAGGGTTTGAGTAAAGCAATTGGCCGTGGGTCATTGCAGACAATGTGCTATTTCCCACTGATGTGTCCCGTGTTAAGGAATGTTTCGGCATTTTTTTTAGAAATCCTTAATGAGGCTCTTTGTAAAATGATAGCTGTTTTTTTTTCAAATGAACACTAGATAAGCGCAAACGCTGTTGAAGTGAGAGAAAAATGTTATTTTGAAAGCTTATGCCTACGCTTAGTTTGTGTGCCATTCCAGGCTTATATTTTATTTCTAGGTTTAAATATGATACATGGGGACTTAGAGTGGTATTGTTCTCCCATTTTGACCAAAAATCACTCTATATCATCTTAGCCAAAAAAAACATTGCATCATTTCAGTTAGCAGGCAAATGTTTCCAAACACATCGCCTAATTCATTTCATAATGTGTTTTCCCCCCACAATCTTCACATTTGAAGGTAATGTCGGGACGCTCTAGTGTTGTAGCTCAGTGAGACGCTATAGGGTTGTTCCGCTTCAGAGACTACGTCAATAAAAGCTGAAATTGCCCAAAATGCATGTGAGCGTCGAGTGACAATAGAATGCAATACATCCAATTATACAGAAGAGGGCGCTTTAAGACCACATTAATGTGTCGACAGGGAGCTAAGAGGAGAATGTACATTGAGATTGAATGGGGGTCAGAAGAAGAGCCATAGTTCAAGTCAAGACATCCACTAAGCTTGACCAAGGATCCCTGCCATAATATGCCATAATTTATTGGTACTCACAGACGGAGAAGGGTCATTTTATTTTGTGAGTGGTCATGCAATAAGGTAAGTCATGTAGTTTAAAGTGGCTTTTCAAACTACTGAGTTGAGCTAAAGCTAGCCAAACCAAGCTAATTGGTTGGCCTAGTAACTGGCTTGGCCAGGTTATGCATCAACCATAAAATATTGGACCTGCGTTGGAACAATTTTAAAATAAAGCATCCAAGCCAATAAAATTTGTCTCAGGTGTTCAGCACAACATAGGGTGAAAAGGGGGTGACACAGCTGCACATTAGTGGCCATGACGAGAAAAATATATTTATTGATTTACCACCGCATTATTTATTATATTTAATTAGTCTTAGTCTTTTTTTGTATTTTACCCATCTCACCGTACATTCTTTATGAACATGTTCTATAAATATTTTTTATACTCAGTAAACAGTCATTCCTAAACCACTGACCCATCTTGATTTGATCTACCGGAAAGAGCGACAAGCTCGAGCACGTTTCACGTGTAAGACCACAACCCAACCCGGTGAGCCGACGCGGTTAGGTTTTCCAAACAATCGGGACTGATAGAACTGTGGTCGTGCTTATCAGTTTGTAGGGTTTGCTTGCCGCTTAGATGAATCAGACGTTCACTGAATTGGGAATTTGAATTAAAGTAGGCGGGCGCCATGGCACGGGTTTGGCAGCACTGTCGGACTGGCGTCTTCCCGAAAAAGGAATCTGTTCCATGTCTCCTTAATTTAATGTACTTTCCAGGGTCACCTAATGTGGATCTTGCTGTTATATTTCTCAATGCTTTAAAGGCCTTCCATCAAGCAAAAAATGTTCCTATCTATTTCCAGGCCTAGAGACATTTTATACTGGAAACAGGTTCACAGAATGGATCCAACCGTGTGCTAGAATATTCACCAATCAATTACTGTCACGCTGACTTAAAACTCCGTATAGGTTATGTACTTTCGCTGCTGCTTTTTGCTGTGTCCATAAAGCCTCTAGCTCAAGCCATAAAGTTATAATATTTTAGGTTCAAAATACAAACGCCTCTATACGCAGATTACATTCTCCCTCTCTGCAAGCGAAGCAGAATTTCGCTGAAAGAGCAATAGGCCGGATTTGATCACATGCTGCAGCGCGGACAGGCGGCAGCTGCTTAGACCGCAGTACCAACACAGACCACTCTTTTCTGTTTGTAATGAAATGTATTTATTTATTTAAAAAAAAAACATATTATATCCGTAAGACTTGCACTGTTCTTGTACCTGTGCATCTAATTATAGTATTCGTAACCGAGATCTGTATTAGAGAGTAGGAAAGTAAGGAGTAAGTGGAGAAATCCTTGTGGCAGTGGATCCAGAGCCAGAGCTAGAACCATAGTGCCATGTCAGTTATCCTGCTGCAGAGCCGTCCTCCCTCAGGAGAGAGAGAGAGAGAGGGAAAGAGAGAGAGAGAGAAAGAGACGGAGCGAGAAAGTGAGAGACAGAGAGAGGAAGGGAAAGCTATTGATAAAACAAGACGGGCTCACTCAGGTTTGTTTTATAGTCCCATTTTTGGAATTCAATTCGTAATGAAATTGTGTTGTAGCAATGGACACTTTTGAGTACTTAAAATGAAGTGTAGTGATTTAACACTACTACGTTGCCGTCCAGCCGTAGTTGTAATTCATTGGAAATAACCATGAGAAATTGCATATTATAATTTAAAGTAGCTATGTTTTACATGTTTTAGGACCATGTATAGCAACGCAGTTCCTACCATGAACTTTTGCGTATCAGGACCATGGACAGCAACTACCGTGTCGTCACTTCTAGCCACTGATTTTGTAACTGTTAACCTCGGACTTTGCCACATTTAACCCCTAACTTTATCTTTAAGGTACATCAACACCTGCTGCTTTCCTCTTCCAAATTATGCAACTATGAATTAATATGATCAGGACATATCGCAATAGCAATGACCGTCATATGAAGACCTCAGACAGTGCTTGTAGATTTGTGTACAATGTATGAACACAGGTACATAAGTACGCTCCCAACATATCTTCCAGCACTGTAACCGACCCGTCTCTCCCCGTTTCTCATTATGCTTCATTGTTTCAACTGAAGTGAGGTTAAAATCTTGACTTTGTTAGGTGATAGGGGCTTGAAACCAGACAATAACAGGAACAAAATAGCCGAACTTAATACACGTCAAAAAGTAAATAATGTACAGTCATCACAAACATTAGTTGAAATGCCTTATAATAGTACTACTGTGTACTGTTGTCAGTGTCTGTTAATGCAGATATAGAACACAGTGATAATTCCTGGGACATGCCATTTCATCGTGCTGCAGCAACAACAAGGACAATGTTGTAATCAGGGATAGGCTGGGATCCGAAATTGGCCTGGGGCATTTCCAACACACTGGCCCATTTTCGTCTTTGAGGACCCCCACGCTCGCTCCCTTTTAACTTGAGGCCCATAGTATTAGTCAAATAATAATCATTTTGTGGTAAAACACCAATTTAGACTGGCCCACTAGTCAAACAAAAAATAATTGACCGGCCCATCTGGCATTTGCCAGAATTGCCCGATGGCCGGTCCGTCTCTGCTGTTGTTACGTTGTGCACTTCTGCATGCATCCTCCTTTTTATGGCAAGTTGTTATGAACCAAACTATTCATTTAAGAAAACGGAAATTTCATACAAAATTAACACATTCCGTTTGCAATTCTAACATGTTCCATGGCATGTTAAATGACTTGATAACCTTTTTCCAATACATTTTTAATGTATTTAGGCACTCAAATTGCACTCCACATGTGGAGTGAATTTAGCACCAAAAGTCTGTGAATGTAAACAACAATTGAGTAGTGGATGGGGGCTTTTCATGGAAGGAATATGTTGTGAATGTAAAAAGAAATGACATATTTTCAGTTGTAAAATTATGGACATTTTTAATGCGCTATCAAACTATTTGACAAACAAATCAACATTAGCATCAGTGTGAGCACAAATCTTTTTATTTCTTTCTGTTAGTTTCTCCCTTCAGGTGTTCGGAGGTGTATCCACCCACAGACTTTTGGCACTTATCTTGCATAGGGTTCAGCAGGTACTTGCACACATCCCAAAAAAAAGGAAAAAAACAAGGATGCCCAAATGCAATAACATATACCACAATTGTGGCTTTATTGTGTGCTGTTTTTTCAGCACTTTTCAAACTCCATATCGGCACTTCACAAGCATAATATTAAACCAAGTACATTTTTGCATCTCAGCCTCCTTGGTTTTTCCAAGTGTGTGGACATGTTGAACTCTATAGACATGTTTTCTCTCACGCACCAGCCACCATTCATTCAAGCCCGAGCGCAGACCCTCATTGCGCTTTTCTCTATTTTTTTTAACTCTCTTGCATACAAATTTGATTCGTAGTGGTAATTTTGGGACATGTACAGTTGTCAGAACTTACCTCACAGTTTACAGACACACCAACCGCCAAGACCATGCAGCAGCTCCGCGTCACCAGCTAGCCACAAGCATTAGGCTGCTACACAATTGTGGTGACTTTGTCACAGGAGTTAAAGGGTCAAGATCGTGCTAAAGTAAACAACAAGCAAGTATCGGTCAGATATTTCAATACCGGCAGCAGCAGCGAAATCGGAATCCAACATGACAGTGCCCAGCAGCTGTCTCAGGTGAGAGGAGGAGAAGAGGCCTACACAGGAAGAAAGAAGCAAGAAGCCTGAAGGCCGAGACTTCCACACAAACACTATGCTGAACTGTGAGAGGAGGGAAAAAAGAAACTATTCAGTTACACACAGGCTTGGTAATTGTTCCGTTTACTGCAAAACCACAGTGCAGCCATAAAAACACAACGTCTTCAACATCAACTATAAGAAAAATCCACTATGGGCGATAAATCTGCAAATGACTGCACTGGAGTACTCCCACTGATGCCGTGAAACTACGGTGGCAACAGTCTTCCAGCCTACTGCTATGGCAACAGTCACCTGGGTCCCGGGATCGTCTGTGTGGTACAGCAGCCTTGGGCATAGTCGATTCCAAAAATCAGCCCCCAAGCCACATCTGTCATACATCAACTCACTTTCTGTGACACTCCTCGCAGATGAAAGATCCATCAGCAATCATAGCCGGAACTTAGGAGTTACATAAAGCATTTTTATGTAGAAAGCAAGTGTGTGGGAATGCATTGTTGATGATGATGATGATGAGTAATCAATTATCAATAATTAGAGGCC
The DNA here is from genome assembly GCA_016801175.1 of Esox masquinongy. Classification (NCBI taxonomy): domain Eukaryota; kingdom Metazoa; phylum Chordata; class Actinopteri; order Esociformes; family Esocidae; genus Esox; species Esox masquinongy. Next base: position 6,346 of record JACXGI010009762.1, on the reverse strand, counting down.
TTAATAAACATGAGCAGGTGTTGAGTAAGCATGCCTCTCAAAAGCAGAGAAATACATTAGCAGGAAATACACCAATACCTCCACTCCTCAAGATTGGTCGGCCTACAGTTTTCCTGTTGCTAACACTTAATTTATCAACATCATCATGGTCTGTCAACTTTGACGCAAACCACAAAAAGGACTCATACGCAAACAGCATTTCCATTATTAATTTCCCCTTTGTTTTAGTGTCATGGTGGGTATTGGCTTCTACACTGGTACAATCAGTGAATCCACTGTAACATACTGTGATCACATTCCAATTAGTTAATTTCTTTGGAGATTGCAGCAGTCTGCACATCATGTTGAAACGATATGTCACATATCACCGGCAGAGAAGGGGTTGAGAGCATGTGAGATTATCCAAGTCAATGTCATGATTTTTACATCAGACCTTTTTTCACTCTGTGTTTGTCTCTGGGTTTGTCAAGAGACAAAGCGTATTTTAAAAAGGTGGTTCACAGAAAGAGTGAAAATAAGTCTACACGTAAAAATTGGGTGAACTCACCCTTTAAGTGTACGGTACAAGAGAAAATGAAAGATGACGACAACTTAGGCATGACAGAAATGGAGGCTTTTGAAAGATGAGTGGAGCGAGGTACAGCAGCAGGATATGATATATGAACAGGCATGCATGACTGTGTTTAGGAAGTTCACACTCCTTCGTAAGAAAACCAGGGGTAAACAGAAAAGATGCCTAGGTCGGCAAAAGGAATAGCAACACTAAGGAAACACGGAGCAGTGACAGAGAACAGAACATCCTAATATTGACCTATGGCTGTGTGTGTGTGTGTGTGTGTGTGTGTGTTTGTGGGTGTGTTTATATGTGTGTGTTTATGTCTTTGTGTTTGTTTATGTGTGTATTTATGTGTTTGTTTGTGTGTGTGTGTGTGGTTTGTTTGTTTGAGTCCTTGTGGTGGAGTTCAACAAAGCTACTGACACCGTCTCCATCCAACCACAAATGCACTGAACACTCAGCCTCCCTGAGCCAAGAATAGTAGTTCAGACTCATCTGTAAAAAAAGATGTATACTATATAAATGGATGGACTGAGTGTATAGACCCCACTGTTAGTATAACTGGAAACAGTTAGCTGGGTTTCAGGGGTAACTGAGTCGGGAATAGTCTGTCGTTGTTTGGCTGTGACATAATGACAAATAATGCAGTGTGACATTTATGTGGGGAAAAACAATGTGTCTTAGTGTGTTATAACTGTGCATTAACTGTTTTAGGGTGCAGGTATTGGTTGTCATTATTACATGGATTTTGTAAATTCATACAAATCGTAGGTACATACTACATAAAGTACGCACTTAATACGATTCAAGGCTAGATGATATTGTTAATGCACTAGGGTAATGTTCATTAATGTATATAAAGGGTTTTCAAATAGGAAGCTGCATGTACTCTTGGGCCAAAAAAGCAGTATACTTACACTTATGCTGTTCACTAAACTGTACACTGATAGTGTTTCAACATTATTTAAATACTGTTTAGTAACTAAAGCACAAATTAAATGGTCCCAAAATAATACACATAAAGTGTAGGCTACTGCTTTTTGACTTGGGCAGTAAAATAAGCAAGTTGGCTGGTAAGCATGAATGATAATTGCACAAATGTAGCCCACTCCGCATGTACAGAGTACATGTACTCGCTCTCAGCGCGTTAAAAGTCTATCAAAAAAGCACATCAAAATCCATTTCAGGGTACCTTCTTAAAATATGACCTTGGCATCTAACGCAGACGTGCCCAGAAAACTGTTGAGGCAACTAGAACTATCCCACACAAAATGAGGAAAAAGAATTAGGTCCTAACTGTGCACCGTATTTCCAACCATATTCTCAAACAAACATTACAGTCTTGGCAACAATTAAACACTCAATATGAGAAAATATTAAAATAAACTTGAATTGTAAAAATCACCGGCATCATAAAAAACTCGATTTCACTCTATCCCTAAACTGACAATCTTGGGAACTCAGTGAACTATGCGCTGTCGGAAACGTTGCCACACCTGGCACCTATCCTACAAAGAATAGTCCCGCCACTGCACGCATGCTGATGTGATCAGGGCGCTCGAGACACGTGGAACAGCCCATTAATCTCGCGCTGAAAAAGTGACCAGCTTGCAGTTTTTCTCACCACCAGACATGACAAAGCGCTCAAGGGAGACAGAAATGCAATAATCCTTTGCCGCAACAAAACCGTGAAATGGCAACATTTTAAAATGTAGAAAACGTTTAAATTTTGGACTGGACTGAGAAGCCACATTTTAACATAATAGTTGATTGTTGATTTCGGAGATCGCATGATCACAAGAACCCCAACATACCGTACGCGATAGCGTCACGGAGTGCATCATTTACTAGGTAAGGCAGGCCACCGGCACGCTTGTTCCTCCTTATCCCGGTTTCATTGGCCAACAAGCGCTGCACCAAGAAACTGTCGGTGGTAGCCTATGTTCACTGGACGCACAACTTCTGTGGCATTTAACTAGGAAGGGTATGCTGCAATATAGCAGATAATGACCGCTAAGCTCCTACTGCAATGGACATAAAATTACAGAAAAGTGGTAGTTGAGCATTTTTGTACGCTTTGTCTACCCGCAGTGCACTCACAGAAGCTTCTCGCTTCTACACACACACACACATACACACACACACTGACACGCGCTGCGATAGCCTGCACCCACGGCACTTCGGCAGTCTGAAAGACACCAACATAACTACAAAAGTTTCTTACCCGCGTTTTTATCTTTATCACTCATGTTCCGCTGCGTGTAAGCTGTTCGGCGGAGAAGTTGAAGGTGAGCTTCGATATGATGAATGTGCGTGTTCTGGTTGCGCCCGCTTTCCTCCTTTTCGGATGGGGGGGTGGGCAGCAGCGGAAGGGAAGCTTAGCCGAAGTGAGACCGATAAGTGGGTGAGATCCGTTGAGAAACGCTGTAAACGCGGAAGCTGTTTTTGCGTGTCTGTGTTGTGCTTGAGTTTTATTACCGAAAGGGGCGGGGGTTCAGGTGTGTGCGTTTGTGTGTGTGTGTGTGAGAGAGAGAACGAGAGAAGGGGGCGAAAAAGAGGCAATGACAGGAGCCGAGCGGAGTAGGTATATTTTGGTGCAGGCTGGAATAGTAGCCTGTGCACTCCGTCCACTCACTGTTGTCAGATGTTCCATTGTGTGTAGGCTACTGCAGCTCGACTGAAACTGTTGGGTATTTCGGAAATACAAATAAAACGTGTTTTATCTTGTGCAATTGTCTCATTGCTAACATATGACTGTCGTCTAAGTTGCGCTGGTTAGTCTTTTGGTCCAGTAACCACAATACCGCAGGACGTCAACGTGAGCGAATCTGTTGATGAGCTCTTGAGCAAGGCACTTGACCCTAATTGTTCATGTGTCGCGGTTGTGTTATTGATACTTTTTGACACAGCTTCCCTGACCCGACTCATATAGTGTCTCGGAGGTTGGGAGGGATGGGGGTGCGTAAGAAATATAACGATTTCCAATTCTGACCTACGTTTAAGTAGCTAGGCTATTTTTGTCGACGGGAAGTTTAGCGTCTAGTCTAGCGTTTAGAGCATTGGATGAATCCCAAAGTCGCCAGGCTGTAAAATATTGTTCCGTGCCAGAACAAGGTAGTTTACACGTTGCTGTAAATGAGAATGTGATCTTAGCCAATTACCTGGTATTAAGAAGATGTATAAGAACGCGCCAGTGCGACTTCTGATAAGCAAACATAAAAAAAGAATACTATGCTGAAATCCAGCGAGCGTCAGTTATATTTAAACTAGAGGGTTTCAGAAAATGCCTGCCCGTTGCTGTGGAGTTCAGACGACAAAAGGGAACTAGAGCTTTTCAGACACAGCGTTTTAAATAATACAAATATTTGAACCAATGTAAAGACTTTGACGTTGCTCACTGCTCTTTCTCTGTCCGGAGTTTGTTTACAGAGGTGATATTTGGGGTCACTATGACTGAATGGTCAGCTGCTTTGTAGGCAGATGTAACACACATCTCATCTTTCATCTTGATCCAAAATCTTTGCATCAGTGTGTCCAGTAGCCACAGGACATGTCACCATATTTAAATTTAACAATGACAAAGAATGCCAAGAAAAAAATCTGATTTCAAGTGGCATTTCTATTTTGTCAAATGGTTTAAAATGAACACTGAACAGTGTAAAATAGTAGGGTACGATGGGGTAACTAGCCCCCTCTAAGAACATTGTCTACTTGTGAACACAAAAATTAAAATATTTGTGGGGAACATTTTTGTCCTTTTGTACTGGGGTTAACAGGGGGGCTAGTTACCCCAATACTAATTACGGTTAGCAAGCACAAACTGAGCTTGTGATTGTACAAATGACATGCATAACCATAAAGGGGGTAATTAGCCCCCGGGGGCCAGTGACCCCCAACACACTCATCCAACATATTACTACTTCAGTAAAATCGAATTAAAGAGATTTATTTAAAAATTATTCAAATTTTTTTCACTAAACAAATGGATTATTTATCTGAAGGCTTTACTACTTGTGCACAAAAAATGTATAGATCTAACTTAATTGAAACACATCTGGAAATCTTTAAACATTTCAAAGAAATAAGATCAACTTACGTCAGAATCATTTTATGAAAATTTGTCCAAAAGTTGTGAAAACACAGAGAACATTGTTAGTTAACATTTTTAGCTAAAACAACATCAGTGGCAGCCAGGGAAAGTGTTTGGCAAAAAATGTGGTCCCACCTTGTGGGCCATATGTTAATTACATGGGGGGCAAATTACCCCAGGGGGCTAGTTACCCCCTACTACCCAATATTTCTGCACTCCCTTGATTCTGTTGGTTTTCAAAGACGACTTAGTAAAGGTATTTTTTCACATTTTAAATGAGATTTCTACAGGTTAAAATTAACAAGAGAGAGAAAAAAAATCACCAATCCATATAGTTACAGTAAGGCTGAAATAGCAGAAATTTTGTTGACTTTATCACCAGAGCCACGTCCCCTGTTGATCTGCACCTCAACCTTACTGGTCATTTATCATCTCCCCAATCCGCCAGAAGACTGCAGTCATCTGTTAGGATGACTGTGACGTGCAGTTAACTTCCCTCTACGCAGTCCATCTTGAACGGCAGATGACGCGTGTATGACAATTTGAGTCCATTAATAGTCCGTCCAGAGATGTTTTGCAGAATGATATCAATATTTGATGAAAGAGGATCGATAATATTGCCCCAGGTCTGTGAGCCACATTACTCAACTGTATTGATTGATATCGCTGAAATTAAAGACTCAACTGTTAGCCAATCACACATTTTGTTAAAGAACCTCAGTTTTTTATTAACTGTAGCGGCCAACTTTACTGTAGCATGTCATGACATTTTTATTGTTTATCTATTCTTGCTTGGATCTGCCTTTTCCTACCTCTGCCCAAATATATATCGACATTTTAGAAAAAAAGCGTACACTCTTACGCAGAACTGCTTACTGTCAGTACATTCATCTTAAGATAGCTTGGGGAGCAACCACTTATAACACATCTTTACCACTACAGGCTAAGCAACAAGAGCAGCTCGGGACCCAATTTCATTTTTAAGGTCTTTCAAAGTAGCCACAAACATTGACCATCACTCAGGACCTTTATTTACACAGTAATTTAAAAAAAATAATGTTACTGTTAGGTATTATCTAACAGGCTCATTGATCAATGTCCGAGAAGCCATAGTCAGCACTGTTAGGACAATATGATAACAGATTGGGTTTCCTGGAGGTATAAATATATGGCTGTTTCTAGACTGCTGAAATAGATGCCAAAGGCCTAATCAAATTCAACAGGGCATACACTCTTTGGCTATACACCGCAGTTTATTTATGTATAATAAACACGCAAATATATGTATTCACATTAAAGCTATTAGTTCAGTATTTGGACTGGTTAAAGATAAGGGAAAAGTAGTCTGATTCCAAACAAAAAAGTTCCAATAACCATTTGACATGTTAGTCATTTAGCAAAGGCACTTATCCAGAGGAACTTTACAGGAAAATGTTTCAAGGACAGGGATATACACTGCTGTTTGGCTTAAAACGCTACAGGTTACAACAGCTATAACCAAATCCGTCAAACGACTGAAACTCATAATCAAGTAAGACAACAGGAAAAAGTCCCCAGGCCCCAGATGTGTTTGCGTGGTGGTGGTCTCGCTAAACGGTATGCTTTCCCGCCAGCTGGACACCTAAGGAATCGCAGTTCACCTAAGCACACCTGGGGTCTCCTCCACTCAGGTGGGGGGGGGGGGGGGTTCGTTATTAGAA